>WYDI02023874.1:0-15327 GCA_009867235.2 Psittacus erithacus | reverse complement strand
CTTTCTGAGCCTCATGCTCTGCCAGGGAGGAGGGGAAGCCAGGAGGAAGCAGAGACAGGACACCTGTCCCAAAATGATCAAAGACGTATTCCATACTACAGCACGTCATGCCCACTATATAAACTGGGAGGAGTTACCCGGAAGGGTTCGATCACTGCTCAGTCAGGCTGGGTATTAGTTGGCGGGTAGTGGGCAGTTGTATTCTCTTCCCTTGTTATTTCCCTTATCATTATTATTATTGGTGGTAACAGTAGTGGTTTGTGTTATACCTTAGTTACTGAACTGTTCTTATCTCAACCCATGGGAGTTACATTCTTTCGATTCTCCCCCCCATCCCTCTGGGAGAAGGGAGGAGGAAGTGGGGAGGAAGTGAGAGAGCGGCTGTGTGGTTCTGAGTTACAGCTGGGTTTAAACCACAACAGTTCTTTTTGGTGCCCAACATGGGGCATGAAAGGTTGAGATAAAGACAGATTTGACCAGAGTGTGTCTAATCGTGTTTGTGATAAGCATTCATTGTTTCAGATTAATAGCCACTCATCACAATGCTGATTTATTGGCTCTCAAAGTTGTTGCTCTTGATCTCACAGTTTCAGCATGTCGTACCTTACTTACAGCCGGTATTTGCTGTGTTAGTGTTTATTGGCTGGGGGCCTTGGACTAAGGCTCTTGTTCCGTTGTACTTTACAGTAATGACTTGTAATACAGGCAGACTCTGGCAGAAGGGCGGGATGGACATAGCCATGGACTTGTACCTGGCCGTCCCGCTACTCTTCACTGTGCTGGCCCTCTTCCTCGCCTCTGTCTTCATGAGGCTGTGAGGAGCCGAGGGAGAGTGGCCCTAGGGGCCGCCAGTGGCCAAACTGGCCTGGAAGAGTGGCCCTGAGGACCAGGATGCCGGGAGGGAGTGGCTGCTGGTGGAGGAGTTTGGGGAGGTCAACAAGCAGGAGGCGTCTTCTGAGCAGCGGCAGGGGGTGGCAGAGGATCCCAGCCCAGCAGCCAAGCCCAGCCTCACGGCAGCCGAGAGCATCCCCCAGCAGCAGCCCACTGAGCCCTGCGAGCCTGAGCTCCAGGAGGATGCAGGAGACCACACAGCACTTCCCAGCAAGGGAGAGGAAGAAGATCTGGACTCAGAAAAAAGAGAAGCTGGTGGTGAGAGAGCCGGCAAGCACAGCAGCTACACCAGCCCCAGTGACAAGCACAGCAGTGTCATTTGAGAGTTCTGAAGGTTTTGAATGGCCTTTGGGTACCCTTGAGACCTGCCTGCTGATTGTGATTAGGATCACCATGCTGGCACACATACAGGGTCTGTTTTACCCATGGCCACTTTGTCTAATCTTGAAAGTTAAGCATAGTCATGTTTGGCCCTTGTCTGGGGTTAGATGACGATGTAGGAGGACCAAGAGATTTTTCCCGAGGCTGGACAGTCATGAGTGGCAGGCTGTGTGGGACAGTATGGGCAAGTATCTAGACCAGTGGGCCCCACTTGTGCTTTGGAAACATCGGAGATGGAAGGCAGCTGTATGGAGTCCCCAGTGACAAGTTGCAGAAACTGCTGAAGGGGGGTTGAATTATTTTGGGCCTGTTGGGCTCATGACACTTCAGGCCATCAGGGCAGAGATGCAACATACAGATGGACTCATAATCGAGGGGTGGACTTAGCAATGAACACTATTGCCCAGACTATTCACGAGTGTGAACACACAGCCTCTCCTGCTGTTGCAAGAGATGGAGCCCAACATCATGGACCGGATGGACTCAGCAGCTTTATAGGGATTGGTCCATGGACTAAGGAATGATCTCTCTCTCTCTCTGTCTCTGTGTATGGATGTATATATATGTATATATATATAAGAGTGATGCTATATTGAAAATGTGGGATCTGAGCATAACATGAATGGTAAGGAATAAGGGGTGTCTACTGTCCTGGGTTCAGCAATAGCAGTCATTTTTTTCCTTAGCAGCTGGTGCAGTGGTGTGTTTTTGACTTTCAGCCTGAGAGCAGCGCTGATAACACAGATGTTTTTCGTTACTGCTTAGAATGTTTAGGCTGACTGAGGACTTTCTGAGCCTTATGGTCTGCCAGGGAGGAGGGGAAGCCGGAAGGAAGCAGAGAGAGGACACCTGACCCAAACTGACCAAAGAGGTATTCCATACCACAGCACATCATGCCCACTATATAAAATGGGGGCAGTTACTCAGAAGGGTTCGATCACTGCTCAGTCGGGCTGGGTATCTGTCGGAGGTTGGTGAGTGGTTGTATTCTCTCCCCTTGTTATATCCCTTGTCATTATTATTATTGGTGGTAACAGTAGTGGTTTGTGCTATACCTCAGTTACTGGACTGTTCTTATCTCAACCCTTGGGAGTTGTATTCTTTCTATTCTCCTCCCCATCTCTCCAGGAGCAAGCAGCGGGTGGAGGAAGGGGGGTAGTGAGAGAGAGACTGCGTGGTTCTGACTTACGACTGAGCTTAAATCACGACAAGTAGCAGTCATTTTTATTCCTTACTAGCTGGTGCCGTGCTGTGTTTTTGACTTTCGGCCTACGAGCAGCACTGATAACACCGATGTTTTTAGCTGCTGCTCAGTAACGTTTAGTCTGAGCAGGGGCTTTCTGAGCCTCATGCTCTGCCAGGGAGGAGGGGAAGCCAGGAGGAAGCAGAGACAGGACACCTGTCCCAAAATGATCAAAGACGTATTCCATACTACAGCACGTCATGCCCACTATATAAACTGGGAGGAGTTACCCGGAAGGGTTCGATCACTGCTCAGTCAGGCTGGGTATTGGTTGGTGGGTGGTGGGCAGTTGTATTCTCTTCCCTTGTTATTTCCCTTATCATTATTATTATTGGTGGTAGCAGCAGCGGTTCGTGTTATACCTTAGTTACTGAACTGTTCTTATCTCAACCCGTGGGAGTTACATTCTTTCGATTCTCCTCCCCATCCCTCTGGGAGAAGGGAGGAGGAAGTGGGGAGGAAGTGAGAGAGCGGCTGTGTGTTTCTGAGTTACAGCTGGGCTTAAACCACAACAGTGAATTATAAATCATTCTTTTCAGCATATAAAAAGCACAGAAAAAAACCCCCAAAACCCATGAGTAGCTGACAAAGTAAAAACCTTGTACAATTCTCCCATTCTGTATAAGTGTAAAGAGAATATCAATTTGTAACGAATATCCATTTGTAAGAGGCAAAAGAGAAATGGTATTTTGAGAAGAAATCCTACTTATAATGCTATAGGTACTGTATGGCTTCTATCAATGTCAATTGGATTTCATACTATGGAAAAAAGGAGGTATGAACATAATTTGATGAATCAGTTGATAGAAGGTCTGTTAGAGTAGCCTAACATATTCTAAACTATTTTTAAATATATTTGTATCATAAACAATGTTTATTTGATTATAGTAAGTATTTAAGTCTAACAAAACAGTCTAATGTCACCTGTCAGGCAACTTCAATGGGCCTCAACATCAGTAGATTTCATGTCCAGAAAAAACCCCAGGTACTCCTTTATTCTGATGTGCTGTAGACCATGTTACCAGTACATTCTCACATTGTTCTTGTATTGAGTTCCTTAAGTTTTGTTTGTAAATCTTCTAGACTGGCAGCTATTTTTTCTACTAAATAGCCTTAATTACAGGTCATCAGATCTCTTAGACTGATTGCCCCATAACACTTAAAAGTTTGGATTTTGCTTTTAATCTAAATTTGTTTGCCTTTAGACTCTAGTTGCAGGTTCTTGTTATGGCTTCCCTTGCTACATCATGATGGGATGCCTCATCAAGGAGATCTAAATCAGTTAACGTGTATTTTATAGAATCCACATTATGATTTTTGTTACAATATTATGCGGGAATAAATAGTTTAACTTATGTCGTTAAATACTTTCTGTGAAATTTGGTCTTAAATCATTTCCAGCTTCTGGCATGATGATATAAAAACATTATATAGAAAATACACCATAGTAGGGAGTATTGTTTCTGTGTTGAAATCTGTGTGTTATTTGCTATATCTGTTATATACTAATACTAACCATTTATTTTGAAAATATTGATGTGAATAATGGAAAAAGTCTTAATCATGGCTGTCAGACAGAATTGAAGGAGGATTGGCAACAAGTAGACTTAAGCTAGAATTCAATTGACATTTGTTTCTGCTTTTAAAACCATCTAGTCAAGCAGGCAAACACAACATTTCATACAGGTTCTGTATTCTCTTTTAGTACTCTACCATCCTTTCTTATATGGAATCTCAACACATTAAGTTTATTTCTAAATAAAAGCTTGTTACTGCATTAAATTTCTGAAAAACAAGACATTATAATACTGCTTATAATGCCTGGTTTTTTTGTTGTTTTTTTTTTGTTTGTTTGTTTTGGTTTGGTTTGGTTTGGTTTTTTGTTTGTTTGTTTTTTTGTAAATCAACATATCTTCTATTAATTAATCAGTGATTAAAGTCAGCTTGTGAAAATTAATCACAGCCCAGAAGAGTCATTTGCCCTTGTGTGCTTCATTAAGATAGTGTTTGCCCTCCAGGCAAGAAAGCAGCAAGTAAATGCCAAAGAATGAGCTGATTAAACTAGAGCAGCAGTGAGCTGTTTGCCAGATACTCAAGCTCCTACAAACACATCCACTTCTAGCTTCTCTGTTGGGCAGGGAATAAAATAGCAAATGAGAAGTCCTTGTAGATTTCCTAAATATTTCAATGCAATCCATAAAATAAACACTTTGTACTGCTCAAGACACAATAGACAGGTATGCCCAGAAGCGTTGTGAAACTGGAAAGCTGCAAAGCACTCCAAATATGTGCAGACCATGCATCACAGTAAAATTTTACATAGAAATGAGAATTTGTTTTCAATCTAATTGCATAATAGCATAATACTGATTAAAGTTAACTGCTGATTCATGCCTATCATACTCTAGCCCTAAAGATAAATATTATGAACCATATTAGGATTAGGGAAGGGCAGGTGTGAATCTGGTAGAAAATAAGACAACTAAGGCTCCAAAATCATGAATTACTGCTCTTTGGACTGTTCATAAGAAAAAGAATTAAAAAGAAGTGCAAAGAATAAATAGAAATAACAGAAAAAACTGTACCTTGTGAAATATAAATTTTCTTCACTAGAGATAATTCTATTTCTTTACCTATTAAGAAACAGAAAAATGTGCATAAGAATTAATAAGGCACATGCTTTGATATTGTCCGAGCATCCTGAAAATAAGTTAGGAGAATTAAGTTCCACTTCCACAAAAAGACCAGGAGCTCTGCCTTGACCCCTTTCTCACCTTTTTTTTGGTAAGAAATAAACTCATTTTTACTGTCATAAGTGTCATTAATAAAGCCTCTTTTGGGCTATATAGGTATTCTGTGCCTCTTACAGTCTCTTTGACTCTATTCTTACAGCTATTTAGGGGTCATGTTAAGTACCTCTTACACCAGTCATTGCAATAATCTCAGATTCTTTTTATCTCCTATGTCCACAGTTTGCCATGTCATTCTCATGTTCTCAACAGCTCCTTTACCCTAACAATTGTTTCTTTTCCTCTCCTTGGACTCCAGCTGCTCCTGTCCACCCTTATCTTGTGTTTCTAGTGCATCTTCCATGTTCTATGCTTCACACATGGGGCTTGAGCTGACATGTCTCACCAACTGATGCTGGTCTGGTTTTACTTGTGATGATTGATTGACAGAAATTGAACAAAATGAGACTGAAGCTCTTTGATTGTCTCTCAAGAGGAATAATAGCAGCAGGTATTTCTTAGGCACATTTTTGACTCGAACCAAACCTGTAAAAACTCAATATTTTTGAGATCTCTGTTCTGCATTCATATTTGATTTTAATTTGCTTAGAAGATTGAAAATTCTTAGTGACAACACTAACATATGATTCTGCATAAGCTTCATTTCCACAGGAAGTAAACTAAAAGTGGAGAAAAGGAGTAAGTTTTCCTAACTTTACTGTTATTTGAACTGGGATGAAAGGCAGAGACTCCTGGAAACCAGATAGGTTAGAACAGCCCCTGTATACAAGAGCAGAGTTAGGATATGTTAAGGTCACTAAGCAACTATATTCTCTGATGTCTAATAAATGCAATCTGCAAGGGATCTTGATATGATCCTTTTATCTGCTATGTTGTAGTTATCCAAAGATTTTAATCAGGGACTGAGTTCTAATTCTTATATTATATTAAAGGAAATTTTGCTATCAAAGTCTCAAAATAATATTGATCATAGTTTGAGAAGTATTCCTAGAAATGAGCAAATAAGATGGGCTGATTTGAAAAACTGTACATACCCAAAGTCTCGTCAACAGATCACATGTCTTCCAAAGAGTCTTGGCACACTGATACTAATGAATGTCAGCTAGCCTAATTCCCAGCTCTAAATGCTCAGAGTCTAAGTTGCAACTTGTTCTTGAAACTTTCTCTCTGTCTTCCTTGCTGTCCTGGGTTCAGTAGTAGCAGTCATTTTCCTCCTTCTTAGTAGCTGGTGCAGTGGTGTGGTTTTGACTTTTGGCCTGGGAACAGCACTGATAACACACTGATGTTTTTAGTTGCTGCTCAGTAATGTTTACTCTGACCAAGGACTTTCTGAGCCCCATGCTCTGCCAGGGAGAGGGGAAGCCGGGAGGAAGCAGAGACAGGGCACCTGACCCAAACTGACCAAAGAAGTATTCTATACCACAGTACGTCATGCCCAGGATGCAAACTGGCAGTTACCCGGAAGGATTAGATCACTGCAGGGGTCGGGTTGAGTGTCGATGTGGTGAGCAGTTGTATTCTCTCCCCTTGTTATTTCCCTTGTCATTGTTATTATTGGTGGTAGCAGCAGCGATTTGTGTTATACCTTAATTACTGAACTGTTGTTATCTCAACCTGTGGGAGTTATATTCTTTCAGTTCTCCTCTCCATCCCTCCGGGAGCTGAGGGAGGAAGGGGAGTAACTGAGTGAGAGACTGCGTGGCTGATTTACAGCTTGGCTTAAACTACGACACTTGCTGATCTCTTGATCAGCTCTCTTCTATGTACTTTAAATTCCAGTATAGCCGACTTGCGTAAATATTCATTTGCTTGACATGCATATGACACAAACTGACCTAAAGATTACTGAGTGATGTCAGACACCACAAATTAGAAACAATAAACTCTACTGACTTTGACAGTGAGAGCAAGAATACTGGATAATTTGGGATGAAACACCTAACTGTCAGTGGTTTATTGTGACAAATTATTGTGGCAATCATTTTCCTGCAGTCCATACTTTTGTATGTTAGACATAATAGCAATATGGGGAAATGTGATGACATAATAATCTTTTTTCCATTTTCTAGTGCTTTTTGTAAATCTCCTATATGTTATCCTTCATTACAGAAACTAAGATCAAAGCCTTCTGTTGATTCCTTAATCCCAAATACTATTTTTAACCTCAGAAGGAAGACTAAGAACTTGTATAACCTTGGAGCAGTGTAATTTCAAATAATTTGGACATTTAAAAAATAACAACAAAAAATGTGATGAATTTCATATAAATCACATTTGTAGAAGATATCTGTGAATGCTCACTTCCTGAAAGTTAAATCCAAAGATGCTGAAGGGGAAGTAAATACCCTTGACCTAGCTTGAAGTTTTTCCATTCTGGTGCTGACATAGTAAACTTTCCTCTAAACATTTTAAACCTTTATCAGAATTAAGAGAAACTGAAGATGTGATTTACATCTTAAGGTAAAGTTGCATTCTTTATTCCCATTTTCTGAAGTTAGTAACTGTAAATTGTCTATTTAATCTCTGAAGGAAAATAAAAACTTGTTCTAGTTAAATAATTTGATGTTTAATGAATATCATCCTTTAACAAAGAGACTTCTGCACTTTAGCACCTGCTTAGAGAAAGCAAAAGAAAAAAGGGGACCAAATAATTTCTTGCTAAGATTCTGTTGTATTTATTTTGGTTTTTGATGAATGTTTATGTAATTTAGTTATCTTTAATTTTAATTTTATTTATTACTTCTACACCCTTATTTAATTTATTTGGTTTCATAAAATCTCACTCTCAAGGCAATAATGGTGCTACTAGGTTTGCCAGATTTCACTGAAATTCAAAGGACTCTCCCAAGGTGTAGGAGTTGTCTGAGCAGATGTATTGAGTGATTAGGACTAGGACATTATCTGAGACTTAAAATGCTGGGTAAGGTTATTTGTTTGCTGTTCGAATTACAAATTGACTCAGAAACAGTTCAAATCACAAACAAACATGATGTTACCATGAGAAGCACAGAGACAATGTGTCCCCCTCCTCCCTTTGCATGAAAGTATAAGCATGAGGGAGGACAGAAAACAGGCCTAATAAAAGTCAGGAGAGATCTTTTCTCCTCTCTTTGCACTCTTACTGTGCCTTTCTGATTGATGGATTCAATCTCTGGTGGCTTAGTGGGGTCTGGCGCTGTCCTTGTAGCTGTCTTTCCCATCTGTCACCTTTTACAAGCACACTGCTATACTAATAAGTTTCTGTGCCTATGGGGCTGCTCTGGCTTCAATAAAGCAGTGCTTATTTAATAATAGATCATGGACTGTAGATAATTTAATAATGGAGATGTTCCAAAGATGCACAGACGTATCTATGGGACCAATAGGGTACTTGTAAAGAGAAATGGATTCAAGCTGATGAAGGGTAATGGGGATAGCCAAGAACATTCTAGATCATGATGGAGTGAATGAAACAATCACTTAAAACCTTGAGGATGCTTAATAACACTTAGAGCAAAAAGAGTTCTGAATGCTGGAGTTTTTAATCTTTATTTTCTCTGTTCATGACATAGAGATTTTTGTTTTTGTTGAAGTATAAAGAATTTGGTTTTTGAGGGGGAAAAAAAAAAAAACAAACCATTATAAACAATCCAAAACCAAAACAAATCAAAAAAAAGCTGTTTTCAGCTACACATGCTGTTTTTCAGTGCAAAAAAAGGCCAACAAAAACCACCACAAAAAAACCCCCAACAAAACCCCAAAACTCTAAGTCATTCATTGACTAATGCATCAAGCCACTGATGGCAATATGGATTGCAAAAGAGATATAGCATATGATACACAATGTTATTCCTAGTTTGGCTTAGCTCATAAACTGAAAACTTTGAAATGGTAATTATTTACCAAATGATATATCAAATAAACAATTTTATTCAAAGAGAAAGAACCAAGAATATATAACGGAGTGCAATAGGCTAATAAATGACCTTGAGAAAGTAGAAGGCAGGTATCTCCCCACCTTCTTTTTCTCATTTTCCCCATCAGCATATCTGCAACTGCAGAATATCTTGAGTGCTCTTGTACAAGGGTTAGAAGGAGAAGACCATGTCTGAAAAAGTGTTAAAGCCAGCAGAACCCGAAACACACATCTGCACCACAAGAAAGTGATGAGAGATAATAAAGGAAGAATCTTGTGGAGACATCTTCCATCCTGACTTACCATCCTGGATGTTTTGCTGCTGGCTAGGTACTTGGATCTGGGATGTCCCCTTTCCAGGATTTTAGATGAAGCTGACCAGTTTGTAGTTCCTTAGATTCTTCTTTTCACCTTTCTGAAGATAGCAGTGACATTTTCTTTCTTCTAGTCTTCATGAACTTCTCTGAAGGCACCACAACCTTTCAAAGACAATTAAGAATGGTGTGGCAACAAGATTGGCCACCTACTTCAATACTCATGAGTTCATCTCATCAGGTCACCATGGTTTTGTGTATATGAAGTTAATCTAAATATTCCTTCCAATTAGACTAAGTCTTCCTTGCTCAAGACCTAACTTCTTCCCTGGACTGTCTCCTGCAAGCAGCCTCCTAAACAAGCCAGATTCTGCTCTTTAGTAGTGCAGGACTGTGGTCCTTCTCGTTCCTTTGTTCCACACTTTCAGGACCCTGAGTTCTACCATGTCATGATCACTATAGCCAAGGGTGACTCTGATCTTCACTTCTCTGACCAGTTCTTCCTTTGCAAGTATTAGGTCCAACAGCTCAAGTTCCCTCATTCAATCTTCAATCACCTGTTTCAGGAAGATTTCTTCACCACAAAGGCAGTGAGGAACAGACTGCCTAGACAGGTTTTGTGGTCTCTCTCCATCATTGAAGGCTTTCAAGACCCAAGAGGAAGAAGCCTTGAGCCACTTGGTCTGACCTCAGAGCTCATCCTTTTTTGAGCAGGAAGTTGTACTAGAGAGATTCTGAGGTCTTGAATTATCCTATAATGATTATACAAGAAAGAAGAAACTTTCCATAGAATTAAAAAAGAAAATTAAAAATTGATAGGACTAAATGTTATAATGTCCTGGTTTCAGCTGGGAGAGGGTTAATTTTCTTCTAGTAGCTGGTACAGAGCTGTGTTTTGGCTTTAGACTGGGAATAGTGCTTATAACACACCAATGTTTAAATTCTTGCTAAGTAATGCTTACTCCAATCAAGGACTTTTCAGTCTCATGTTCTGCCAGTGAGGAAAGTCACAAGAAATCAGGAGGGACCAGAGACAGGACATCTGACCCAAATAGCCAAAGGGGTATTCCATACCAGAGTATGTCATGTTCAGTATATAAAATGGGAGGAGTCGCCCGGAAGAGAGCAATTGCTGTTTGGGGTTGGGCTGGGTATCCATTGGGCAGGTGGTGAGAAATTGTATTTTGCATTGCCTGTGTTTATTGTTTTCTTTTCCTTTTCGTCTTTTAGTTTTATATTCTCCCCCCTTGTTATTTCCCTTATCATTATCATTGGTGGTATTAATATTAGTACTATATTGTATTTCATTTTAGTTGTTAAACTGTTCTTAACCCACAGGTTTTACCTTTTTTTATTCTCCTCTCCATCTTGCCTGTGGAAGGATGAAGAGGAGGTGTGAGTGGGCAGGTGCTGAGTTACTGGTTGGGTTTAAACCATGACAAAATGTCAGTAAAGAAATAGATTGATCAGAAATTCTCTATTTCTAGTGTTAGAGGCACCAAGTCTGTCTTTAAATATCATGGATTCTTCCAGAATACATCAAGAATTCAGGGTTTTGCTAGACTTCCAGAATATTTTGTGCTTTTTCATCCATTCTGAGGCTCCTTCATTCATTCAAGGATTTTATTTCGTCTTGGCTATTCTCAGTGCTTCACTCAGCGTGAAATAGTTTGGAAAAAGTATTTTGCCCAAGGAAAAATGCATATCATCAACATTTAGCTCTTTCTCTTATACTCAGTGAGCCTGTCTCCCAGGGATGTGCAGCCCAGCTGTGATTTGCACATTTGTATGTGTTCTTTGCTGCAGGGGTATGTATTGCACAGAAATCCAGGAAGTTTTGTCACCTTTGCAGTATTTCAGTGTGCCCTGTTTAAGATTTTTCAGGCTTATTTTGCCATTGGTTTTCCCTGAGCAAACTCAGAGACTTCGTTTTAAGAGTGAGTGACACATATAAATTTTATAACAATGAAAAAAAAAAAAAACCTCAAAATTCAAAGCATTTTTGTCTTTAATGAGTCAATTAATTTGCTTTAACAATTTTAACTTTATTATTCTGGGCTGCTCCGAACTAACAAATAATACTCCCTCTCTTTTGTGTCTAATGCGTAAGGGAAGTGGATAGACAAAAGCAACTTCCCAATCATTTTGATAGTTATTTCATTGCAGTTTGAAATAAGAGTTTACTATATGGCTACCTGAGAACTGCACTTTATTTTTCATCAAATCTTGTCGCTTATTCAGGACATGAACTTGCTGCAGTATGGCACAAATCATCTCAGGCAGTCTTACATGTCAAACACAGCAAGACCTAATCAAAGAGAATGAGTGTGACACCTGGAAAGTAACTGTGAGAGTGGATAAAAAACTCCAGCATGTGGTGGGATGATATTCCTAGTGCAGTCCACATCTGCTGACATCTTCCTGTGGCCAAGAATTGCCCCTCAATGTAAGAGTTCATCAGGAATCATTTCTAAGCAGAGCACAAAGAGTCAAAGATGGAAACTGGACTTCATTCCACATGAAAAAGTGATGACTGACAGCACCTGCTGTATAAATCATTCTATGATCTTGAAATGTTTAAAGTGAAATCCTTCTGAAAAGCTTTGTATGATGAATGTGGTTGGAAGAAAGTGACATGAATCTAGCAGAGAATGCCAAGACTTGTGTAAAAGACTATGTACACCTTTAGAAATACCAACATGAAGCCCATTGTACTGAGAAGCAGTCACTGATCCAGTCCTCGCTGCCTGGATTTTTGCCTAGCTGGATGGCTCCTTTCATCTGTATTATCTCTTCACAGATTCAGTAGTGCTGGGAACACTGAGAGAACAGCTAAAGAGGAAATGCCCCACAGGAGGACGGAAGAGTGAATTCTAAGTCTCCACATAATAAAGGAAAGGGATTTAGGGGAAAAGAAGTGAGTAAAGCATACACTATTAGGAGATATTAAAAAAAAAAAGAGTACATACACAGGGACTATGGAGCAGAAAGTTAGGTATTCAATTTTTTATTTTTTTTTAATGGAAATATATAGAAAACTTTTTGTTAAAAATAAAATATTTTAAGGCTGAACCCCAGAAGGACAATGCAAAATTTGAGATTGTCATGTAATCTGAACTGGTTCTGTTCATACAAATGCAAACACAATCCATACCTTCATCTCTCAGTTTCTAAATACAGTTGTTACTTAGGTGCTTGAGGTACTGCAGTTTGGGGGTTTTTTTTCCATGTAGCACTTGTGGTGGTGGTGGAGATTTAAAAAGGCAACATTGGTAGGTCCCTTACACCATGTATGCAGAAAGAGGGAGAGAACCACTGCGAAAGGAAAATCCTCTTTGTGTTTTGTTGTTATCATTATTATTATTATTATACTGATATATATATATATATAACTTTGCACTGGATCCTCATATTATTTGCTGTTTCTCCCAAACCCCCACCCCCTCCATCAGTATCTTGGCAATTCTATGCAAGCATCTGTACTTTCCTGTTACTTTTTCGCATTTGGTCACCAAGAGCTACATGACTAGGGATTCTTTTCTTAGGTATTTGCATACCAACAGCTGGGGAGAAAAGCAAACACCGTCATCCTGGTCAATATCCAAGAGCCCAGTTTCCCAAAGAATTAAAAAATGTGCAGGTTTTTGATTTTACACTACAAAAAGTACCACAAACTATAAAATATCCCATTGATAGAAAAGTTGATTAATTTTCATTGGAAAAGCAAGAATTATATGTACTACTATTCCTTCAGAAAGCTTTGGGAATTGGTATCATTTCTTTTGTCTCAGAGCAGAGTCAGAAAATCCTGTCAGATGCTCCCTTTTTTGTACAAGAGAACTAGAATGGGCTTTTTAGTCCATCTTTTGAAAACAGAGGGATGAAGCTGTTGTTAAGGTTAGTCACAAGTCAGGTTTTTAGACTGTCTGCATGGACTTGAAAGTGCTGAAAGCTGTGTTTCTTCTAGAATTCACTGGTACAAAGATCCTTTTTTATACTTTTCTAAGTAGGTAAATTAGTAACATAAGATCAGGTTTCCTGAATAAAATTTCTGGCTTCTCTTGAAATATTCAAGAAAATCAACATTCCTGTGAAATACTAGTTTTACCAGCTTAACATATTTCTGGAGAACAAAAATTTTCTCATTAGCTTTTTATAGAATATCTTACCTCTCTTACTGTCTTCCAAGCGTCCTGTTTTATCAGTCCAAATACATCACATAAGCTGGCATTCAGCTGCCTGTATTCTAGCTGCTGCTCTGACAACTATCCAAACCCCATATATACTGACATTGCCTAACCCTGAAGGTGCTAAATCCCTTTGCAGTTTGTTATTTAAGTCACAAACTTCCTGACTATACAAAAAAGCATGATTTCAAAAACATAGATAGGCCCAGTAGTGGGAAGATAGGCATCTATCCTAGGATGCAGTGTATTTCTGTCTTTGCTGAAACCACCTGCCTGTATCACAGATTAAGTAAAAGTTGATAAAAGTGAAAAAATAATCCAGTTTTTCCACTTTCTGTGGCAATATTATAAGCATATAGATTAAAAACCAAAATTATGTATATACACACACATGCATATAGATGTGTGTATATGTTTGTGTATATGTGTATGCAAGCGCATATGCAGGGCTATGACCTTTGTCCTCAGAAAAAGAAAAAAGCCTGCTACAGCTGAACTCAAGACAGTAGCCTAATTCAGTCCTTCTTTTAAATATTAAGGATCCTCAGTAACCTGCTTATCAGCCTTGCTACCAATAGAAAACTTTCCCCATATTATGGTCTTACAAAATGCTCTAAACATATTCTGTAAATTATTAAATGCCACGAGGTAAATCATTAAAGAGCAGATACATATTCAATGGATATTTTCTGAGTTACTGGCTGGGCTTAAACCACGACAAATTTATTTGTCTTCAAGGAGTGAGTTAGTACTCACTTCTTCATTAATGACAAGTTCCACACAAACTCCACAGTTTGTTAGCTGTCACAGGACATCAAGCTCATCTTTACTATTACTTTTAATTAAAAAAATTATATATATAACACTTACTTCATCTCCCAGTAAGCGTTATCTTTCAGAAGACGTTGTTGTTATTGCTATTGTTATTACTAACATCTCACATGTAACGGAACTTAATAGTCCTGTCAAACAACAACAGAAATTAGAAACAAAACAAAGTGAGCTTTAGCATCATGCAAGGAAAACAAACCATCTACAAGCAGAATTTCTTTGTTTGCATTGTCATTAGCTTCTTGTTTTGATAGGCACAAACTACCATTTTGGAATTTACTTTAGTATAGTTTTCAAGGTGCAATATGAGGAACATGGTACAGAGGGTGCCAGTGTCATCACAGAACAGACAAAGTGCCTTTGATTTAGCAGTAGTTCAATAACTGAAACGGAACCCATAAATTGTTTAATAACTGTATCCCCAGAAATCCCTCTGAAAAGACACTAGAGATACAGAGATATATATTCCTATATAATAGTTTATTTCGTATCTCAAGGTGAGCTGATATCCTGGTTTTATGTATTGTGCACAAATCAAAGAAAGCACAATGGTAACAAAAACAAAGACAGAAAAGATCTCATGCCAAAGAACTCCCAGTGCAGTAACCACTAAACTAAAAACCAAAACAGATGTGCTTTCTTTCCTCATAATGAGCCCACTAAAATATGAAAATAATACATCTCCTCTCCTCTCCTCTCCTCTCCTCTCCTCTCCTCTCCTCCCCTCTCCCCCCCCCCCCCCCCCCCCCCCCCCCCCCCCCCCCTCCCCCCCCCTCCTCTCCCCCCCCCCTCCCTCCTCCTCCCCCCCCCCCCCCTCCCTCCCCCGCCCACCCCC
>WYDI02023872.1:14390-27557 GCA_009867235.2 Psittacus erithacus | reverse complement strand
TGTAAATATATTTCTTAAAACAATATAAAATGTTAAGACACTTCACTTAAATGTAAAGAGTTGCTTTTTGCAATCCAAAGAAATTGCATCATGATTCTTTTTTTGTTTTTTCTCTTTTTTTTGTCTCTTTTTTTGTCTTTTCTTCTCTTTGTTATTCAAAAAAGGCTCGTTCTGTACAAAAATGATCGATATACAAAAAAAAGAGGGGGGGGAGGAAAGAAGTGATAATACTAATAAAAGAAACCAACCCAAGGACAAACTGGCCAACGAAAGCAGTGATTCGATTTCGTGTTGCACACCCAGTGCACACCCAGCTCACTGTGCTAACAGGGGGGGACACGGGCAAGGGGACCCCCTCCGTGTTCCCCCAGGCTTAGGGATGGGACTGCTCCCCAGGGAAGGACCATGTGGGGTCCCCATGCAGGGGGCTTTGGGGACCTGCTTGTCCCCAAGGGTGCTCAAGGAGGGGACAGTGGGGTTTCCAAGCCCCCTGAGCATCACATTGTGCCCACCCAAGTGACCATTTAAAGTGCTACGTTGCAACCCGAAAGCGATGGCAGCTCGACTGGACCCATTCCTGTCCCTTCCCCATTTCACATCCCCAGCCTCCGGCCTCTCCGGCACGTCCGGGCACTCCTTGGTGCTGCTCCCGGTTCCTTCCCTAGCCCTCTTCCCACACCCCTTCCCCGGGGAGAGCCAGGGCTGGTGGCCGGGGGACAACCGGTGGCACCGACACCCCCTCGGGATGGTACCGGTGAAGGACACGGTGCGGCCGCTGTGGCACCCGCCACCCATCGCCAAGACCTGGCTGGAGCTCCGAGCATCCTCTCATCCCTCTGGCTCGGCGTAGCAGTGGCTGGGATGCTCAGTGATGGCCGGGAGCGAGCGGTCGGATCGAGGGGTGTCTTCGGCAGCTGTTTCCCACCTTTCCGGGGTGGAATCGGTGCTGCTCGCATGGGCAGCGGGGTTGGGTGCTGCCCGGTGTCCTCCTTGCTTGAAGCTGGTGAAACTGGTGGAGTGAAGCTCTGAGAGCTCTTAAATAAATAGGAACCGGTGGGCAGGGCGGGGAGGGGAGGGGTCGGCAAAACCAAACAAACAGCAACCCAAAGGAACCGAAAGGAAAAGGGCAAAGGAAAGGAAAAGGGAGGAGAAAGAGAGAGAGAGAAACAGAAAGTGGCTGGTTGGCCATTGCGGAGCGAGATGGGACACAGAAGTCGGGCCGAGGCGGAGCAGAGGCGAGACACAAGTTGGGCCGAGGCGGAGCAGAGGCGAGACACGAGGTCGGCCACATTGGAGCAAAGACATTGATATAAAACAGAAAGAGGAGGGACGGGTGGTGAATCCCTCCAGGTGCCTCAAGAAGACAAGTCCCAGGGAGGAGGAGCCCAAGGAAGAGAGAAGCCCGGCCCCAGGAGCAGGAGAGCAGTTGGGTTGAGCTGGCAAGGATGCTCAGAATGAGATGGAGGAGTTCCTTGCCCCAAAGGAAGTCAATACGGGGATGGATGTTCTGCCAGATGCGGGTTTTTCTGAGACCGTGGGGGAAGTCTCACTAGCCTCTTTAGATGGTCTAGCGGCCTAGAAAGAAAAGCAAGATTCAAGGAAGAGGAGGAGGAGGAGAAAGGGGTGGAAAGTCAAACAGTTCCTTACAGGAAAAAAAGACAAAAGAAAGGGGGGAAAAAAAAGACAAAAGAAAGGAAAACAGCCAAAAACCAACACAACCAAGAACCACACAGGAGTTTGTTCAGAAGCAGCATTGAGTTAGGCCTGAGGTCAAGCAGCTGGAAAAGGTCCACCACAAACAGAGCACGAGATGAGGCTGGTCCCACGCGTTACTGGATGGGAAAGGGATGTCCCCGAGAGGAGGAGGAGGAGAGAGACGAGAGAGACACAGACAGACGGACAGACACAAGGACAGACAGGCAGGCACAGAGGTGGGTGAAGGGGAGAAAGGTGGGGGGGGACAAGAAGGGCAGTGTTAGATGTTAGACGAGGTGGGCACAGCGCAGCACCCAGCTCCACCGGCTGGTGCCGGGGATGCCACCAAGGTCTGGGTGGGCATCAACCCTCAACCAAGCAGGGCAGAGCCTCAGCAGCCCCAAAGCAGCCCCATGGCAGCCCCAGCTCCTCTGAGAGGTGACGGTGCCCACCCTGTACCCTTGCGCCCATCACGCTGGTGTGATGGCTGCCAGCACTGATGTGACCCAACCCTACTCCAATGGGATCCAAAGGGAGCCAGGGCACCAGGAATGATGTTTGTATTCCCTCCTGGAATGGAACTAGATGATCTTTAAAGTCCCAGCCCAAACCACCCTGTGATTCTATGAATGGGGAGAGGGCCCCTGCAGCCCCAACTTGCCTCTGCTGTGGTGTGGTGGGATGCTGGGCAGAGACACACAGCGAAATCCTGTACAGGGAGAGCACCCAGGTAAAAGCGCCATGGAAAACTGGTCCAGCCACCCCAGCGAGGGCATAGGTGGGTGCCAGGGACCGGGTGAGTGCCAAGGGGTGCCCCAAGGTTGAGGCAAGGAGGAACATGGTGACACTGGGCAGCAGGGACTGTGCTGGTGTGTGGGCTCCAGGGAAGGGGACTTTGTGCCCAGGACAGGTCGATGCTTCCCAACCCCTCAGAGATCCTGGAATAGCCCTTTTGACCAGCGTTACTCTCCTCCCCAGCCCATGGGGCAGCCCTGGACAGGAGCCCTGTCATTCCCTGGTGCTGGGGGTGACCGGCAGAAAGACCCCAACATCAAGGATAGACCCTGCCCCAGGATGTCTCACCACGACCCTGGGACCATCTTGGTTGTGGTCACGATAAACAGGACCTGAGTGGCTCTGATCCAGCAACGGAGCAGCCAAGGGGGAATAGAGGGGCTGAACCCTCTTGCTGGAGCTGGGAGGGACACAAGGTGCCTATTTTGCTCATGCAACATTCACCCAAATTGCATGATGTGTCCCAGCCCAGCTTAAATAGCTGGGAAAAACCTTTAGTTTATCCAACAGGGTTTATGGATTCAACAGAATGAGCAGAACTGGGTTGATCTGGGGTGGTTTAATGCCAGGCCTAGGGAAAGAAGATTGAGACACAGAGCAGGGAGTAGGGAGGAGAGGATGGGGTGAACCCACTCGTGGTCCTGCTGCTCATTGGAGGCAGGAGGGGAGGGCTGGGATGGGGAGAGGAGGAGTGAGGAGGGATGGAGGGCAATGTGCTGGCTGTGGTTACCTTGCCTGTGGTCTGAGCAAGCTGGAGAAGCCACTGCCAGCACTGGGGTGCCAGCAAGAACAGCAGGGGCTGAGTCTCAGCACCATGGCAAGGGATGGGAGAAGGGTGGGTGCTGGGCTGGGACACGCATCCCCCCCCAAAGCGCTCCTCTTCCAGCTGCTGTGGCCCCCCCAACCTCTCCCCACACTGCCCAGGTTCCATCTCTCTGTCTGTGACATCCCCTCCTGGGACAAGCTGCTTCTGCAGACACGGTGGGTCCTGGCTCTCCAAAACCTCCTGGGATGGGTTGCGCATCCCTTCCTTTCCCTTCCCAGCCCTTGGAGCCCCTGTGCCACACACGCAGCTTTGCAGCTCATCACCATGGCCAAGATGTTCTGCAAGGAGGTTTTGGGGTCCCTCAGGATGAGGGCACCAACACTGAGGCTCACCCACCACTGAGCTGGGGGACAAATGACTCTGGCTTCAGCCTCACACCACACTGGTTAGTGAGTTTGTCACTCTCAGCACAAAGCCATGTCCCCATTCCCAGCAGCCAGCTATGGAAGCCACTATGCTGGGCACAGACCAGGGCAAGAGCCTCTTCTGCACTCCAAGAGTCACATCCCTGTGCCCCCAACCCCACTGGGCTCAGCCAAGGAGAAGGGATGGACCAAGAGAGCCAGTCCCTGAAGATGCTGGGGCTATGGGCAGCCTATGGCTCTCCCTGGTGCCAGGAGAGCTGGTCAGGATGGTGCTGGAGGTGATAACTACCTGCTGCTGGCCCTGGATCCGCATGTACTCCATCCGCTGCTTTATGTGCTTGCTTTTGTCGGGGCTGCCCTGCTGGCTTTGCTTCAGCCGGGATGCTGGGTTCACCACCTTCATGGCCGGGATGGAGACACCACCGCTCTGTTGGGATAGAGGATTTGGGGAAGGGGGTTAAAACCGGCAGATGAAAGCTCACACCAGCACCATGGGCAGCTGGAGCATTGGATGGATAAGCCCAGCTCCTGTGGCAACCACTGCGTCTGGACAGCCCATAGAGGCAAACTCAGGCAAGGACAAGGTCACCACAGCATCAGTGAGCTCAGGAACCAGGCAGGACTTGCCAACAGTCACCACTGCATCGCAAAGAGGGAGTTAGGGGCAGACACGGCAAACAGCAAGGGACCAAGGGCAGGAGGAGAACATCCCTGCCAGAGCAGGACTGCACGGCCAAGAGAAAGGAAAAGAGGTAATGGGAGATTCCAGGTGGAAATGGCAGCAGTGGGAATACAGAGGTTTTGATTCCCTGGCTGCGCACAGACGGAGATACAAAGACTTGGAAGAGCAGCAGCGAGGGAAGCTGGTACTGCAGGTCCCTACAGTGGGGCACCCCAGATCCTCTTCCACTGCCTCCTGCCTGCCTCAAGCCGAGTCTGGACCAGAGATGCTGCCTCAAAGATGTGCAATTGCTGCCCAGATTGCACCTTCACTGGGAGAGGGACAGCAGGTTATCACAGCGAGTCCTCCTGCCCTGCTCTGTGATCCATGGATGAGACACCGGGATTCCTGCACCTCACAGCACAGGGAAACCCAGTGCCCAGTGCCGCAGCATCCCTGACATGAGCACACACCGGATCTCAGCCTTCACATCCAACTCGCTGCATCCTTGAAAGGTGGCACAAGCCCTGCGCTCTCCTGCTCTGCTTTTGGGACTAAGCCAGTTCCTGCTGCCAGAGCCTGAGCTGAGCTTTGCTTTGTGCCTGCCCCTGCACATACACAGCCACAAATCCATCCCCACATCCGGGCTCCACTGGGGAGGTGGCACCAGGAGAAACTGGGGCTACATCCCCTTGAGGGACACATCCCCTTGAGGGCCACCTTCGGTGGCACCAGGAACCAGGGCTCAGATCATTGCTGCACATGGAGAAGGAGCTCTATTCCCCAGCGCTGACTGTTAATAAGGGAGCAGAAGTGGCTGAGGGCATTTTCCACCCTCTTTTCCCAGCTTATCCAGCCAGCCGAGCCACACATTCCAGCAGAAAGCAGTTTGGATGGCTCCGGGCAGCCTGCGCTGGGATGTAATTAGGAGAAACATCTGCCATGCTCCAACTGCAGTTCCTGAGACAAGGACTTATAAAGGAGGGATGCTGCTTTATCACCTTGCTGGCCCCATGGGATGCTCATCACCAGCCCCAAAACCTGCTCAGGCAGGAGATAGCAGCTTAGCGAGGGTCTAATTCAGCGCAGGCAGCATCAGCACCAGTGAGGGGCAGGATGCAGCATCGCCTGTCTTCACGCTGCCTGCAGTCTCCCTCTTGCTTTCCTGCACTTCCCAAACCCCTTCAAGTGACAGGGAGGGAAAGAGATTTGTTTTCCACCTTGGCTCTGCCTGGAGATGGAATCACAGAGAGGGAGCAGGTAGAGGTGGAGGAAGAGAGACATCAGAGTGAGTCCAGGGCAGAGTACAGCAAGAGGGATAATAGAAAATAAACCTGTGGCTTGGGTAGCAGAGGTGGCTTGGTCTTGCTTGGAGACAGGCTCTTGGGAGCATCATCTCTGGCCTGACTGAGGTCCAGGATAGTCCCATCATCACAGCTACTGTGTTTGAGATCCCCCAGACCTTCCTTGGTCTCCTCACTGGCATCCTTGGATCCTGCTGGTCTGAGCAGCTCTTTAGGGAATACAAATTCAACCGCAGGGTGGCTGCTGATCTCATTGATGGTTATTTCCAGCTCACGGATGGTTTCTTCCAGGCTATCCAGTCTCTGGTACGTGCCTTCATAGATTTCCTTGCTGCACGGAGTCATGGAGCAGCGAGGGGACAACTGCCCTTTGCAGGCCCCCTCTGCTGCCTTCCTCCCAACCCCAGCATCCTCTGTGCCACCCTGGTATGGTGATGCTGTGACATGGGACAGCTCAGCCTGGGACTGTCCACTTCCCCATGGGGCTGGATCGCTGCTTGGGGAAGCTCCAGGATGTGGCCCTGGGCAGGCTGGGGCTGGTGAGCTGTCCTCCCTCCATGCAGAGTCTCCAGGTGGGACTGAGATCCGCTGTTTGCTCTGCCCAGCTCCAACTTGGGGGTCCCCATCATTGGGATGTTGGGGGACAGCACCGGGCCTTCTGCTGCCTGCATTGGTGGAGGGGAGCGCTGCTTCTCCAGCTCCAGGACCCATTGCTTCTCGCTGGGGATGTGCAGCCAAGGAAGCTTGGTGGGAAGTCTTGCTGCTGCCTTCTTGCTTGCTGGAGGCATTCAGAGAAACATCTCCTCCTTCTCCCATCACGGGGCAGCTCGTTTTATGCCTTGAGAAAGGCAGCACCTTGCTGGCTGCTAGAGGGAACCTCCAAGTCTCTCCTGTTCCATGGGCAGAGCCCATGGGATGGGCTTGGATGGACATGGATGGGCTGCTCAGGGACTGCGGAACTGAGCCTGGAGGGACCCCAGGACCGGAGGTGGCAGGGGACTCATGGCATTTCCTTCCCACCCCTCCTGCTCCTATGGGGCCAGCCAGGTCCCCATTCTCCGAGCAGCCCGTTGCCACCCAAACCTCTGCTTCGGCTTCGGGGGACGGTGGTTCAGACACCCACTGGGTGAGCACGATCTGCGGGAGGGAGAAGGGCCTGCTCCCCGGCTCCTAGGTAGAGAATTCAGACACGTTAAGAGCAGGAGGTGCTGGGAGCACTAAAGGCCTGCACACACCACTTGGAAACCCTATTTCGGTTGCCTCTGGGCATCGTAGTGCTGTAGGGAGGTGTTCAACCAAGAAGGAAGATGCTCAGCTCCCTCCTGCCCAGCCCAGACATCCCATTGGTACCCACAGCACAGACAGGGAGTGTTTTCAGTGTGTTCCTGGGAGATTTTGGCAGTACATTGCCTGGACTTCAGCAAAAACGAGTTGGTGTCATTGCACTGAATGCCTTTGGAAACTCAACTGCAACTACCCAGCTCTCCCATGCTGGTATAAACTGGCACGGCACTGGTGACATGGTTTACTGTGAGGTGTCCCTGCCCCTGGCAGGGGGGTTAGAACTGGATGATCTTAAGGTCCTTTCCAACCCTAACTATTCTATGATTCTGTGGTGCAAGAGCAGAGCCCTGAGTAGCACCCAAGACATAGAGACAAGGAGACACGAGTTCTGGGGTGGCTGCGGAGCTCTGGGTCCAGAGCTGGACCACTCTGACCTCTGGGGAGAGGAGTCCTTTTCCACACGGACAGAGATGGTCGATTCAGCCCTGGTGCTGGATGTCCCAGGAGAGGGACCCCTGCAACATACCCAGATCCCACCAGCACCTGAGCTGCCCTGGATGAGGCAGAGCTCCCCTCACCAGATGCTTTCAGTGATACCCTCTGTCCTGGTCCCCTTTGTCCCCCAGCCCTGGGCATCCCCTGCTCCATCCCATCCACTCTCCAGGTGCTTTCCTCCTGCTCCCTCCACCCTAGAGCCCACGACAGGATGGAGGGCAGGAGGGGCCTGAAGGAGTGATGGAGCCAAACCCAGTTGGGTCCAAGCAGTCACCAGCCTCTGGTCCAGCCCTTCACCTGCATCATGCACACAGATCGGGCTCTCCCTGCACAGACATGCATCACTCACATGGCCCCCTTCCAGTGACACCCCCCCTGGGCACCCAGTGTGGCACGAGGTCAACAAGCCCTCCCTGTGCCCATCCCAGTGTGATGCTGGGGTGTCCCCTTCCATCCTCCCATCCATTTGGCTAGAGGAGCTGCAGCAGCGCCGTGCTGCTGACGCAGGGGTTAGTGCTCGGTCCTGTGCCGGGTCAGTGCCGTACACGCAGCGGTGGTGAGGGAGGGAGTGGAGAGAAGCCGTTAGTTTGTTAAACCAGAGAAAGAAGCAGAAGTGAGTTAAAAAGAGGCGGGAGAGGAGGTGGTTAAAGTGCAGCCCGTCAGCAGGAGGAGGGATCGTCCGCTGTTACCTTCCATCCTTCAATGGAGGCTCCGTTGGGCCACAAGTCTGCGTGCCCAGGGGAGATGGCAGCATCGTAACGGAGCTTGGGGAGGAAAGGGGAGGCAGAGCTTCTCTGAAAGACCTGGGGAGTCAAACATGGGCTGTTGGAGGAGGGAGGCTTGAGGGTATCAATGCAGCCCGTGGCTGCGGGGATGCTTGTGGTGCTCACACCAGAACCAGGGCTCAAGCAGAACATGGGAATGCGGATGCAGCCCCGTCCCGCAGCATCGCCGGTCCCCCGGCCTCCTGGGGGAAAACCAGCCATGGAAAAGCCATCCACTACCCACTTGGGCACCTCAAGTGTAGCAAATGGGGCAAGGGAGTGGGGCAGAGCCAGCCTCGGGGAGTTCAGAGCCTGGGGACAGTGTGTTGGGTGGGATCTCTGCAATGCCCTGCACACAAACCCCTCCAGCTGAAGCTGCATAAAACCAAGTGAGTTTCTCTTAAAGCCCATGATGGGATGGAAGTGCTGAACAGAGATCATGAACCAGGCAGCGAGGGGTCTGGTTGGGTGCAACAGCTCCATGCTGTCCATCCCCATGGCCCCGTGCTGCTGCTGGGAGACAGGCGAGGAAGGGGCAGCCTGTGGAATGTCATTCCCTGCATCCCATGGCATTCCCAGGAGCTGGGCACAGAGTGGCATCGCCTCCGGTGCGGGTTAAGCTGGGGCATCCCGCAGCCCCTCCCGCGCTCACCTCCAGCTCCGCAATGATGCGGTCCTCGTCGTCGTCGTCTTTGATGGCAGAGGCGATGATGGGAGGGGTGGACGCGGGTCTCACCACCTCCGACACCGTCCGTCTCAGCTTCACCTGCGGCTTCTGCGTCTCCAGCTCCTCCGATTCGGCCTTCTGCAAGGCAGAAGCAGGGTGGTGAGTGAGGCATCGCTGATGGTGACCCACTCAATGCAAGCCCAAGCACCATCCCATAGCCTCCCCCCCGGCTCGCTACCTTTATAAACCCGGGCTCTTTCTTGCTGGTGACGATGACTTCGCCGCTGCGGGTTGTGGTCAGCCCGTGGGACGAGGGGAAGCTCCGGCGTGGAGGAGGAGGTGGTGGTGATTTGGAAGGTTTCTCGGTCCGGTACCGTGGCACCGTCAGTTCGTCTGGGCACAAACGATGCTGTGAGGGCACGAGACCTGTCCCTGCCCCTCTCATCCAATACCCAAGGCATAAACCTCCCTTTGGGGCAGCACGGCTCTCAGCCCAGGGAGACCCACAGGGGATGGCATCCCATCCCTGGGCTGTGGAGGTGGACCCATGAGCTCCCCACACCATACCTGAGCCCCTGCGGCCGTTGGGGTCTCCTTTACCCCCCGATTTCGGTGCATGCTGAGGCTTGGAGGGTTTGTGCTCGGGGGTGGATGCGGTGCTGCCGCTGCCTGTGGTTTGCTTGTGCTTGGCAGCGAATTCCAGGTCGGGAATGGCCTTCATCAGCTCAGCTTGGGTCTCCTCCAGGAGGCGGTTGATGTCCTTGGCACTGTACTGGGTCAGCGCCGCCCGCTTCTCCTCCCAGTCCCGCTCGGCAGCCTGCAGGAAGAACCTGCTGCAGCCCCACACACGGCAGCATCTCCTGCCCTTGCAGGCAGGATGTGACCCACAACCCTCCTGCCACCCCCTAAACTGATGCTGAGCCCAGAAGGAATGGAGGGAGCGCAGCGCTGAGCCCATCCCCAGACTGCACCCCCCCACAGTGTGCAATTATGGGATGCTCCCAAAACTGCATTACCAGGGGCTCCCCATTTTCAACCACCCTGTTGGCTACAAACCCAGCAAGGAGGAGGAGAGACCAAATTCCTGTTCACGGCTTCAGCTGGGAATAGAATCATTGAATCATCGAATCATAGAACCATAGACTGGTTTGGGTTGAAAAGGACCTTAAGCTCAGCTGCTTCCAAACCCCTGCCATGGACAGGGATGCCTCATACTACACCATGTCACCCAAGGCTCTGTCCATCCTGGCCTTGAACACTGCCAGGGATGGGGCAGCCACAGCTTCTCTGGCCACCCTGTGCCAGTGCCTCAGCACCCTCATAGTAAAGAGCTTCTTCCTTACATTCAACCTGAACTTCCCCTGTTTCAGTCTGAACCCATCACCCTTTGTCTATCACTATGGTCCCTGATGAAGAGCCCCTCTCCAGCATCCTTGTAGCCCTCTTCAGACACTGGAAGCTGCTCTGAGGTCTCCACACAGCTTCTCTTCTCCAGGCTAAACAAGCCCCAGTGTTCTCCATACGGGAGCTGCTGCAGGCCCTGCTCACCCTCGTGGCCTGCTCTGGACTTCCTCCAACATCTCCATGTCCTCCTTGTGTTGAGGACCCCAGAATTGTACACAGTGCTGCAAGCGGGGTCTCACGAGAGCAGAGGGGCGACATCACCTCCTTCAACCTGCTGCTCGTGCTCCTTTTGATGCATATTCCATAGGGATAAACCCTCTGGAAGAGCCCCCCTCCAAGCCCCAACTCATCCCAGGCTCTCACCTCCACAGATACAGCTTTGTCCGCACTCTTCTTGCTGGGGGTCTCAGGGCCGGTCTGGGTCTTGGCTGGCACCATCTCTGGTGCTCGGGAAGGGTTGTTAGCCTTGGAGGGATGGCTTTGGGTTTGGGGGGGACTGTGCCCGAAGCTAGGCATGCCCAAGGTCTCAGTGGCCGCTGTCAGATGGTGGAGGCTCACGGGGGGGCTGGTGGGCATCTCCAAATCCAGCCCTTTGCTGAAGTCTGTCTCGGGAGCCACCTTCTTAGGGGACTGGCTGAGGTTGCTGGGGGACGTCCACACGCCCTCGTCCACTTGCCTGCAAGGGACAGAGCGATGGCACCAGGTACCTGGGGTTTCACTGCACCCTCTCCAAGGCACAGCACCAAAACATTCGCCCTCCTGCAACTCTGCGCTATGGGGATGAAGGCTGAGGTTCTCTGATGGCTGGGAAGGGGTTGGTATTGATGCTACAGCCTCTCCTTGGGGACATACAGCTCCTGTACCTGGCTGTCCATTCGCATGAACCTAGCAGGAAAATGGGTCTTCCCAAATCCTGCCCCTCTGTCAGATCTGGCTGAAATTGCCCTTTGGATTTAGGAGTTATGAAGGATAGGGAATGACAGGAAGGGCAGATTAAGATACTGTGATCATACAAGCTCATTTCCATAGAAAACCAGGCTAACAAAGAGCCTGAGGCGATCCAGTGCCGGAGCTGTGAGCCATCCGAAAGGGCTCCTAATGGGAAGAGGCAGGTAGGCTCAGCCCTGCACCATCATTAGATCTGGAAGATGATTTTCTCCAGCTGAACCTTTTCCTGCTCCTCAGGAAAGAGCTTTCTGATCACGCTGAGGCTGCTTTTCTATCTGGACACACCTCCATGCTTTTCCAAGGTGATCAGGAAAAGCTGGTGTAGAAAAAGGGGCTCCCACACACCCTGGGAAGGACCGAGGGTGTATTTTGGTTCCTTAGCAGAAAAATGAGCTTTCTTTCACCATCCCTTTGGGATTTGCACCTGCAGTGCAGGCAGGACACAGCACACATGCAGAGGACACAGGGAAAAGTGAAGGGACCGCTGGTGTCCTCCAAGATGCTCACCTACGGATCTGGGCGAGGGTGTCCGTCACCGTCTTGCAGCGCTTGAGCAGCCCATCGAGGCGGTTTGGCTCCTCCTTGAGGAACTTGACGGCTTCCACCTCCACCCGCAGCACCACCCGCATCTTGCTCTGCAGGCTGGGGAACTGGGCTTGGGGTGGGGGGGGAGAGAGGCGGGGGTCACCACAGCCCCTTTGTGCCACCAAAACCCCCATGGTCATCACACCCAAGGCAAGGGGACCCTGCCAGATGGAGTGGGATGAGCCCTGAGGAGCTGGGGCTGGTGTCCCTCCTGCTCCCTGTGTCCTTCATCCTTTCTCCATCCACCCACAGGCACACATTTTAGCCCCTGAAGGTGTCCCCTCCACATCCATGAGTATCAAACCCTGCTCTGGAGCTGGGAGCTTGGTACCCAGGACTCAGTGGCAAGGGCTGGTATGGAGCAGGTGCCGGTGCTCTGCTCAGCATCCTGGCTGCTCAGCATCTCCCTGAATACATGGAAAGGCTGCAGGAAAAGGGAGCAGCTCCTACCTCTGCCCTGTGTCCCATAGCGCCCCCCACAGCATCCCATGGACCCTTGTCTTCCAACCTCAGTGACTGCTGCTAAATCATCATTTATTGTCTGCTTTGGCTCTGCCACTTCCATTTGGGGTGCTAAGCATCTCTTTGTGAAAGGCAGGATGGGCACAGCCTGGGAACAAGAGGCTGCAGGAGCAGCAGAATCAAGGGCAGCACTTAAACCCATCACCCCTTGTCCTATTGCTGCAGTCCCTGGTGAAAAGTCCCTCTCCAGCACCCAAGGTCCTCACCCTTCAGGTCTGTCAGCGTCTCCTCCAGCTGCTTGAGCACCACTGCCTTCTCCTCCAGCTCCTGCACAGGGATGAGCCGGTGGTTGTGGGTCAAATCCTTCTGGATCTTCTCCACCGACTTCTCCAGGTCACTGTGAGCACACAGACAGGGCAAGGGTGTCACTGCGGCACCGGGATGCTGCAGAGCCCCGGGAGTGGCCACAGGGGTGAGAATAAGTGGGCTGGAGCCATGCTAGACATGCAGTCAAGGATGTGGCCTGGCACTGTGCAGAGCTGCTGATTTCCACCCATGGAGGTCAATGCATAAGGGCCCTCTACCCACTTGCACACCCAGCCTTGGCTCACTTGAGCTGCTGGGTGATGAGTTCCTCCTCATTGAGGTAGCGGAGCCGCTCCTCTTCCACCAAGCTGCGCTGGCGCTGCAGCGGGTCCTCGTGCTTGCGCATGGTGTCCGTCACCCGCACGCTGATCTCCGTCTCCGTCCGCCGCAGCATTGTCTTCACCATCTCCTGGTTCTGCAGCTGCAGGGACCAGGATCGTAGAATCATAGACAGGTTTAGGTTGGAAGGGACCTTAAAGCTCATCCAGCTCCAATCCCCTGCCACGGGCAGGGACACCTTCCACTGGAGCAGCTTGCTCCAAGCCC
>WYDI02023869.1:0-207838 GCA_009867235.2 Psittacus erithacus | reverse complement strand
TATCCTATCCTATCCTATCCTATCCTATCCTATCCTATCCTATCCTATCCTATCCTATCCTATCCTATCTCATCCCACCCTACCCTACCCTATCCTATTCTACTCTATCCTATCCTACCCTACCCTATCCTATCCCATCCCATCCCATCCTATCTCATCCCCATCCTATCCTATCCTATCCTATCCTATCCTATCCTATCCTATCCTATCCTATCCTATCCTATCCCTGTCCCATCCCATACCATCTCCGTCCTATCCTACCCTACCTTATCCTAGCCTAGCCCAGCCTAGCCGTGCCTAGCCTAGCCTAGCCTGGCCTATCAATCATCTAAGCCTGTTTCCTTTGGCTAGTGCAGGGGTAGCTGAAGCTCTGGTTCCCACCTCATTCAGGGAAGCAGCAATGGGAGAAATGAGGTGGTGAAGATGAAGGCTTCTCTGGCACTGACCTAAACAGATACCTGCAACTATGACCATGGGAGAGGGCCTGCTCTTCCACGTCCAGCACTGAATGCCTCTTCCACCGCTGGGTGGAGGATCCCTAAAGCACTCTTGATCTTGGGAATGTTTTACAGCCTTCAGCTCACTCAGCACCTGAGCTGTGAAAACATTAAGAGTGAGATGGTGGGAGTCTAAACCTCAGCTTCAGAGAGGCACCTTGTCACTCACTGGCATTGTGGGTCTCTAGGTTCACTCATTCATCCCTCCTAGACTATAAAAACCATTTTCAAAGCCTGGCCTCATGTGTCTTTATGAGTATTGAGCAATGACACCACTCAGTCGCTTGCATCCCTCCCACACATCTGTTAAAGGACCGGCAGCACTGTTAAAGGGTACATGAGCCATCGGCCCCTTCTGGAAAATGTTAACGTTTTCCTCCCCTGATATGCTCAGCTGGCCTGGAATTGTTTAAAAAATACAAGAAAGGATTTTCCACAAGATTTCTGGGAGGGGTCTGCAAAGAGGAACTTGTTAGCCACAGCTCATGACTAATGTAATATAAAAAGCATCTGTTTGGCAGGATTCAGGGCAAGCGACTGTTTCAGGAATGAGGGTATTATTTTATGGGCAAGGTTATATTTAGAACCTGCAGACTGCAGAGTCGCAAGAAAATAATCTCATCAAGGAAATCTGGTGGAATCACAAACCATGAGAATGCAAAGCCTGAATCATCCGAGCCCGCAGGAGCCTGGGATTTATTCCACAAGAGCTCGCAGCAGCTCATCTGTTTGTTGGTGTTTGGGGTATTTCCTTCACTTTAAAGGAGTTTATGCTTCCGTATTGATATTTTTACTGAGGAAATAATTGCAGCATGTGAGAATGACTGAGGCTGTAAAATGGTTTCTAGACCCTTAGGAAACAGACTTCAAACTGTCTCCTCCTGGCACGGGTGCATCTGAAAGCTCCGAAGAGATGAATCCTCAGGAATTTAACTCTTGTTCAGATGAGGCTTTCCACATGGTGATTCAGACCCTCCTCATTTTGAGCATCCCGGCGTTCAAGAGATGATGTGTCCCTTCGTCCTAAGTATCAGTGTAGAACACAAAATGCCCCAAGACAAGATGGCAAAGCTGAGACAGCCTCACCCTCTGCCCTCCCCAAAGATCCTCTTGCGCCAGCTAGAACCCTCCCAGAGGGCTGCAGAGGTGTTTATGACTGCTAGTTAATGCATTGCTGACATATATGATGTTGGAGGCGGGAAGATTGAGGATCGTGACTCTTGTGTTCTCATCCCCAGAAACAATGTTCAGCTTTATGACTCTCATGAGTAGACTGTAGTGACATTCTTGGACACGTACAGAGTCTGACTATATCTGCAAGGCAGTGCTGGCAGCAGAGGCCACAAGGAAAGCTGAGAGATAATTCCTTCCAAACTCTAGTGCTGTATCTCAAAAATGGTCTGATCTAATGATTTCATGTGTGGTCTTTAATGCTCCTCAACAGGTTGCAGTTGGCTAAGCTGAAGCTTGTCTTCATTTTTAAATTAAATAGGTGTTCTATTGAGTCTTCGCTCCAGATGGGTTAGAGATGTCCCTGACAGTCACTGATCATGCGTTGTCTAACAATAAAGGCATGTGTTTATCCCAGGGCAAGTAGGACATGTAAATGGTGCCAAGGGTTGGCTTGGGTAAATTTGCTTTGCAATAAAACCATAACGCCTCCTCTTCACTTCTGCATGTAAGCTGAAGCGCATAATGGGTTTCAGTTACTTTAATTTGGGCAGTGAAGACAAGACCCTTGTCACAGCATCTCAAGGGACAGTCAAACACAAACTGTCCATGACTCCCAACCTCCCTCAGGCTGAAGGGCACATATGATACATAAGAAAGAGCCTCTTTCTTCACAAGTCAATACACTGCCATAGTGTCCTCTGAGCAGGAAGGAGGGATGGGGCAAAAGAGGGTTTCAGAGAAAGAGATGAGAGTGGTGGTGACATTTATTTCAAGACCTGCATGATGAAAGGTTCTCCACACTGTGAGAACTCATTCATGCCATTTCAGAGCTGGCATTTGACCAGGGCTTAATACGGTCCAGAATGAAATCGGGCATTATGGAGAGATGGATGGTTGTAATTGAAATAATAACATAAATATAATTGAAATATAAATATATGTATGCACACACACATGCACACTGTGTAAAACCCCCATGGACACAACAATAACCTTTTAGCTCTGCAAGCCAACTGACCTATTCCTGTAACCGCCTCTAATCTGTATGTTTGCACCTGGGGTTCTTTAAGGAAACGCTGAGTTGTAATTAACTGGGGGGTGTGGAGAAGCCAGATGAGTGGGATATTCACACTGTGAGACCAGAAAGTGAATTTGCACTAGGTCACAAGCATAAAAAGAGCAGGCATGCCAGCTCTATCCCAAGAGATTGCTTTACGTGCTCTCCATCATCTAATAGCCACACATCGCAACTCACAGATTTCCTCCAGTGACCGTAAAGCTTCTCAAAAAGCCTTACTTTTGAGTTAGTCATTCAAAAATGTTACTCTGTGACATTAAAAAAGACCCTTGGATTTCGTTTGACTTACACTCAGCTTTAGCAGCCGTGAAGCTGGTACAAAGCTGCCATGAGATGTTACAGTACCTACATTGTTGGTGGGAACTGAAAGGAAAGAGGTTTCTGGACATGCCCTAGCATCCACTTTCAGGTGATAACTTCTTGGCTAATAAACACATTTAAAACACAAAATATGAATTTCCCTTATTGCTCATGATGGAGTGGCTGCCAAGCACTGGCAATTAGGATTATGTCTGGAGAGGGAAGGGGCTTAACCAGCGCCTTTGGATGTTCAGCACAGGAGTCTTGGCTCACAGCTGAGACCACTCTCACATCCGCCTGGAAGGGCTGGCTGGTTGTGATGCTTAAGTGAAGCTTTAAACTGGGTCTAGATGAAGCTCCCCGAGGGTTCCTGTGGCCCAGCAGTTCTTTCTTTTTCCCTGTTGACAATACTGTTTCTTGCCTTATATTATCTTGGAGCTGAAAGTTGTCTGCAGGGTCTCCACATCCAAACCAGTAGTGTCCAAGGTGTTCAGGAGGCTCCATGAACAGAATCAAAGAGTTTATAAATTCTAATCTCCAATCAGGCTAATACAGTCCCAAAGTGGCTTTTGAAATGAGACGTTGTATGTATTGTTAGAAGGATTGCTCTGTAAACAATTGAGACATCCATAGCTACCTTAAGCTAACATCATGATGTGGCTAGCAGCACACACATAGAGAATTTGGCAGAGTGAGTGATGGAGCTGAGAGTAACATGGAGGCTTCATTTTGTCAAGGTAGATGTTGCTACTGGGGGGAGGTGTCTGGTGTGTGTTCTTCTCAGTGACAACTCGGAGTATGCCAAGAAGTCATTGGTGATTAAGCTCCTTTATGCAGGGAGGCTTGGGGGATAGCAGTCAATGGCTTTATAATCAGCAAAAATTACTGAGAGAAGAATCATTTGGATGTTTCTTTTTCCTCATCAAAGACTTTCTGTCTCTAAATCCCCTTCTGAGCTGGTCTGTCTCCCAGCCCTGCCTTCTCATGATGACAAGGGACAGCAGACCTCCTCAAACTACACAGGGCACGACAGATTCACATTTACCAGTGTGTGAATCATATAATGACTAAAGAAACTCCGCTGGAGTCCTCCAAATGCCAGTCAGCATTTGCATCACACCTGATCCTGGCTGGGTGGTCAGGCCTAGGCACAGCTCCCTGCTGGGTCTCTCCCCTGCCAGACACATCAGTTGGTGGTTCAGTGACTTGGAGCTGGCTAACAGATCTGTTAGCTGTGCTCTAGACACTCTCTGATCCTCCCAGCCTGCAGCCCAAAGATCCAAGTGGAAACATTAGAGCCGCATCAAGACCCTCAGCTCTCAGCTGATCCTGCTGGACTGAGCATGGCTTTTGTGTCTGGTACCACTAAATCCTCTTTTCTAGCTGGACTACATGTGTGTGGCTGGAGGAACAGGAGCCTGGCAATGTTTAGAAGCAGGGTTGCTGGTGTTTCAGGCACAAATTACCCTCAGGAGATATAGCTGGTGTGGTTTGCTTGCTCAGCTCCCCACCATACGTGTAGGAAGGCTTGGCCAGCACATTCTGGCTGATGCACAGAGCATTCAGAAGTCTGAACCATTCCTTCTGGAGCTGATGAGCCCAGCTGGGCCCCAGGGAACTGTGACAGATTCACACCCCTGTTTGGATGAGGCCCCAAGAGGATGTGTAACACCCCTTCGACAGGCAGATTGCATACATTAGTGTAGGAATTTCTCAGGAAAGCCTGTTCTTAGAAAGAGCTGGCTTCTATTTAGCAAAAGCCACATAAAATGAGTTATGAGACTGCTGTTTCCTACAGTGTGATGAAGACCTTTCATTTCTTAAGGAATCTTCTTGAATGTACAGATTTTGTCTGCTCCTTGTCTCCAAAAAATAATTCACCATCTTTGTAACTTCAGCTATATTCTCCTTCCAGAGGGCTGGAAATGCCTGCCAGTGATCCCACTCCTATTAGTGTTAAACCAGGATGTATCACCAAAATACAGTGTGATGAGGGTCTGAGGGACTGAGTGCAAGGGAGCTGGTAGCACTGTGTTTAGAGGTTGTATGCTGACCCTGGACAGCATGGTAACAGCCAGCAGTGGAATGCTGAAGTGAACAGTCAGTGTATAAAGTATGCGGTCGAACACCCACAGGTTGATCCTCGATACTTGGATTGATTCCATTGACTGCAGAGGGAGCTGCAATGGACTGGGCAGCAAAGCAGACCATTGTCTGGATCCATTGTCCCAGAGGGCGATAAAGATGCTCCAATGGCTGAAGCACCTCTCCTATGAAGACAGGCTGGGAGAGCTGGGCTTGTTCAGCCTAGAGAAGGGAAGGCTCAAGGGAGACCTTAGAGCAGCTTCCAGTGCCTAAAGGGGCCAACAGGAAACCTGGAGAGGGGCTTTTTGCAAGGGCCTGTAGTGACAGGACAAGGGTGTGAGGGCTTTGTGTGAGGTCAAGGGTTTGAACTGAAAGAGGGGAGATTAGATTAGATATTAGGAAAAAATCTCCTCTGTGAGGGTGCTGAGGCGCTGGCACAGGGTGCCCAGAGAAGCTGTGGCTGCCCCATCCCTGGCAGTGTTCAAGGCCAGGCTGGACAGGGTTTGGAGCAACCTGCTCTAGTGGAAGGTGTCCCTGCCCATGAGGAATGGGATGATCTTTAGTGTCCCTTCCAATGCAAACCATTCTATGATTCTATGATTCTATCATAGTGCTTCTGCTGCATTCAACAACTTGTCCTGTAAAACACACCACTACGAACAGCAAAGATCTTGACAACAGAGGCCCCTTAGCAGATATCGCTGCTTGCTCACTGCTTCCCAGTGACACTCAGGAAAGGTTCCTGGAGGCATCAGTAGAGCCTGGGGCTCCCATCGGAGCCAGCGCTCAGCTTCCCTGAATCCCACAGCCTCCGGAGAGCCCTGAGCAGCATCCTACCAACAGACTGGAGCTTCTTAAGGCTGGAAGACTGGCAGTGTTGTTCCAGGCATAAGGCAGCAGTGTTTTAAGCCGCCGGTCCCCAGGGCTTTCCCTCGCGAGCGCTGTGATTACGTCGTGTCTCCAGTGAGGTCAGCGCTCAGCTATCGGGATGGAGTTTCAGTTGTTCCTGGGCTTCCAGGCGTGCTCTTGCCATTGCAGGATGTGGCCAAGCCATCACCAGGAGGGTGCAATGGGGCTGTCCCTCCTCAGTAGTCCTTTCTTTGGGGACTGGTTTCCCCCCACACATCCATGCAAGTCCCGTGGTGGGAAGAAAGGGACTCTTGTTCCTTGCTCGCTGTTAATAGAAAGGGCTGGAAGTGTAACCAGCAATGACAACTCGAGTGAAATGCGATGCCTCTGGAGGGGCCCTGAAGGCAGCCAACACCATGCCAGAGACCCCTTTCTCCAGCTTGGGAAATGTTGTTTTCACAAACGTATATTTTCCCCTCTAAAAACAATAAATGGTGTTATTGATGGGCAAAGCCGAAGTCCAACGTGGCCACACACTGTGAGGTTTGGCTGGCTTCCTCCGCTGTTGCTACGCTCTTCTTTTCCCAAGGAGACTTTGGATGCTTCCTTCTGCTGTGAGGGCCACACAGACAGACAGAACAACCCATTGGAGGATCCTCTGTACCCCATCCAGTCCATCCAGTATGTGGGAGGTGCAGAGGGGCCCAGGAGGGTGAGACGCTGCCCCTGACTGTAATCTGTGCCTGCAATTCCCTCTGTCACTGCTGACCTGCAAGAATGGAGCCTGCCTGAAGCCTCAACATCCAGTCCAGGCTGACCAGGCCATTTCTCAATCCTAAGTTTCAACTGACAAGGCTGTAAATGCAGAAATTACCATCCTCAGACAGAGAAACAGCTCTGAGTAATGGCTGCTCATTCAGTCCCACATACTGAATAGGCTGCTGTGATTTAAAGCCATCCTTATCTCTCAGGTACAAGCGATGTGGGAGCTTTGTTGAGCACAGATGCCCAGGCACAGGTCCAATGTCATCTGGACAAGGTCTAAGCACGGAAGGAAACATTGCTTAGTGTCTGGCTTGGACAATGCTTAATTCTCAAGAGCTGTTCCCGCAATTTTCCCCAACGCTGCCTCTAACCTGTAGTTGCCAATGCAAAAAAAAGGTCAGACCCCAGACAGATGTTAGAAAAGAAAAGTTAGGTCAAATAAATAGCATCTGGCTTCCTATCAGGAATCCGAACTATGAACAAAACCCAAAGGCCGGTCACCATTAAAGCAAACATAGGAGAAGAAAGCGGAAACTGGCCAAGCCCTTGATCTCTCCCACACATCTGCAACACCAAGCTGCTCTGTTGATTTACATCCTCTCCTGCCTCTCCCAGCTCCCATATATCACATCCCCCTTCACATGTTGAGCTTCATGAGTGCATAAGCATGCTCACATTCATGCTCACATGCACCCTTTCCTCCTGCCTGCTCATTTTGGCCAGTGCCCTGGCTGCAATGGCCCCATGCTGCTGATTCACATGTCGTCACCCATGGCTGCCCTCCCATCCCTTGGATCTGCTGCGCTGCACGTCGCTGGCAGGGCCAGGAGCATTTACTGCCGTGAAGTAGGGTACTGGGGCAAATGCCCGCTGCATAGCAATGAGTGGAAAGCATCCCATGAGCAGGCGCTGACCAAAGGTTCCCTATTCTCTTTTCTTGGCTGCAGGCACATGTGGGGCAGCAGGGAGGTGGGAGAGAAGGGAAGGAGCAGTGTAAGGCAGAGACAGCAGTAGGAGCTCTGTCGCACTTCGGGATGAATGCTAAGCAGACCCCACCGGGCGGGAGTGCCCAGATGAATGGGATCCTTTCACATCAGCCTGACAGAGGAGGGATTTCATAGTTCTCCGAGCAGCACAGTGCTGCCTTAATCCAGCAGATACAATGCCCTGCTCATACGGCTCAGGAAACAAAATAAATATGTTCTTGCAAAGGCATCACAATGAAGCTTTTAAGGACTCAACACAAGAAGGCTCTACCTGGTTCTTGGGTCTCCTCACACGTGTGGGAGCTAAGAGCCAGGCTTTTAATTTTCCTGCTCTCTTTGCTTTTCTCAGCATTTTCCTCCATCACCGGCCCTGGGATGGAGGAGAAGAACATTTCCATATGGGCTCTCCTCTAAAAATAAACAGGAAAAGTCACCCCCAGGTTCATGATAAAGTGATCACAAATGCACCTGGCAAAAAAAGGGTAGAAACACAACTGGCTGCAAACCAACTGAAAGTAACCAGAAAAGATAGAAGAGCTGCTGGGACCATACCTGGGCAGAGCAAAGGAGATGTCTGCTCCCTGTGTCTAACATCTCTGGTGTCTTTACCAAACAGTCATGACAGCAGCAGCAGGACAAAGCGGTTGTGACTAAAGGATAACCATGGAGTGAAGCTCACCATAGAGCTAAGGGCTGCTCCTTCTACCTTCCTATTAATCCCACATGCAGGAAGGGAAACAGCAAAACAGCCCAACAGGGTGCAGTGTAGCAATAAGCAAGCCAGCCTATGTCAAAAAGCAGCCGTGGAGCTCGAGATGGGCTGTTTGCACTGTGGCTTAGCCCATCAACAGGTACACTGGCCTGCTGAAGGGCTTGCATCCAACCATGGATGGAAAGGTGTCCTCAGCACCAGCAGCTAACCCAGCTGCCCTGCTCTGGACACGCTCCTGGGTTTGATATTCGCTTTTGTTCTGTGATGCTGCTGCAGCAAAGAGCATTTATTCTGTGTGATATGAGAGGGGATCTGTGGCACATTTGCTGTGCTGCATGGGGTTGGTTATGGTGCTGCTGGAGTCCATCCCTCCTTTCCATGACTGCTCTTTCCCAGGTGGTGTGCAGCACTGAGGAAAGGCTGGGTGACTTCAACCCACTTAAGGCATATAGGGTTCATTTCTTATTTCCATGGTGGTTTGGTTTCCCAGCTGAAGGTTACCCTTCTTGTGCTAGGAGGGGATCTATTAATATCTCTGCTAGGAGGTAATGAAGGCTCTTTCAAATACCACAGCTGAAATCTCCCTTAGGAACGGCTCCCAGGAGATGGGCTCATAATACCCGCAGGTTACGACAGAATTATGCCATGCATATGGGACGTGTAACTGCCTCGTTTGTCCATCCGTGCTGTCCTTGTTGTGGAGGACCAGGTACATGGTATTACTTGGGCAGCCTTTGGTGCCTATCTGGAACAAATCTCAGACTTCAGTACTCTCTGCTGTCACACATCAGCTTGGGAAGCTTGTTCTGCACATGGCAGGTATCAAACAGTGATATAAAACCTGTCAAATCCATTCCTAAGATAAAAGCTTGTGTCAAGCTGATCAAAGCATGGAGGCATGAGAAACACACAGAGGCAAAGGTTTTAAGGCCAGAACTGATGGCTTTTGCACCAGACCTCCCTGCATACACCCAGGCCATAAAATGTCAGCTGTCAAATCCTGCAGTGGCAGAATTTGTTCTTCCTATCAAAGAGGAGAGACCTTTTAGAGACAAAGCCTTGATTTCCAGAGCCCAGTAGCCTGCTGTCCCACTGCAAGACTCCTGGATGCATTTCCCTTTCCCAAAGTGTTAAGCTCTGTCAAATACCCCAGTGCAGGTTCCTGCTGCTGGAACGGAAACATGCCTTTCCAAAAATTAGCCTCACTATGGCCCTTCACCATTAGATCCATGTTAGCTCCCATGCATCTCTCTGGATGGGGACTAAAATGCCAATTTCTCTGCCAGCTTCTCCTGCCCCTCCATGTGCAAGTACTGCCGTTCCCGTGCCAGCACTGCCGAGAGGAGGCCGTGGGCTGACTGGGATAACAGCAGCTCTGTGATTCCCCAGGCCGATGATGTATCAGAAGTGCCAGACTGTGTCAAGCGACGTGTGAGTCACCACTCACAGCTTCTGCTGCAGCTTTCTTCTTCTTTCTGAAGCAGAAATCCACAATTCTGGCAAAATTTAGGCCTCTTTATTATTCTCTGTAGCAGCTTCACCAAGCTGGCATTTTAAGCGTCCCAAACCGAAGTCGAACAGAGCTGCCAAGGGCTGTCGTCCCAAGTTTCTGCTTCTAATTTCCTTGCAGTGGAGATGCTGAGATGGCTGAGACTATTTCATTTTACCACCTGGCCGCCAAAAAGCTGGGTCTGCAGTTTGGGTGATGTCACATTTCCTGAGCTTTGGAGAATGGTCGCCTCTCCTTTCTCTTTTGGCCCAAGAGGAGCTCAATCGTTCAAACCCAGAAACCCCTCATGAGCTGCCAAGGAAATACCAATGAGAGAGACAGGAACAAAAGCACAACTGTAAAACCAGAGGAGACAAAAGGATTCAATAAATCTGACTTCTTGTCTTTTCCCACCCAGACTGTAGCATCCATGTCAACTGATGACAAGAATTATTTGGTGACGTTGGTAAAAGTTGGGACAAATCTGCTCTTCCTTAAAGGCCCTGTGTCTGAGCCACTTATCCCAGTGGGTTTGTGGTTAATCTGGCTGAGGTCTATGCCCTCTTTGACACAAGCTGTAGCTCCCATAAAGCCCTTCCTAGTGGGATTCGTCTCAGAGATGTCAAGGAGATGACTAATAACCGAATGTTCTCTAAGGCTCGGTGACTGAATTAATTTGTGTGGCCAAAGACCCCATTAATAGTCTGTACCCATAGTACATATAGTTGTTTTTTAAATATAGAGGCATTGTCCAGAGGTATTGCCATTTAATCCTATTTACTTCCAAACCGCTCGGGCTCAGACATCTTGACATCCTGAGCCTAAATGTGGATAAAGTGTGAGGCAGTGCTCCAAAGGGTGGGACAGCAGGGAAATCACTGTGCCAAGCAGCTTTAATGGAAAAAACATTGGAAGTTGCCACAGTTCAGCATTCCTCTTTTTTAACCTAGGTAACCCAAAAAGTGCAATGACTGGGCTACATCAGGGATGGGCTGGTCAGGATTAGGTGGTCGGGGTTATTCCAAGAGAAGGAGGTGAGGTGCTCATGGAGAAGGAAAAGATGTCAGTCACAGAGAGAACAACAGGTTTGGTTGTAGTTGTATCTCACTGTTGGAAAACTTTGGGCACTGATTAGCTGGGAATTCCCACAGCAGCCGCCGTCTCCTCTTTGCATCCTTATTTGTCAGGGCATGGCCTTTTCTTCAGTTTGCTATTAGAGGGACCCCAGCTTCTTTGAGAACATTTGCTACTCCAAAGCACCTACAAATGAACCTTTCTTCAGTGCTTTTTAGGATAAGAAGTATCTGATGGCTATTTCCAGTTTGTTCCTTACGCTGCACCACTCAGGAGCTGAATTGAACCAAGTTTTGATTTTAGTTTGGGCTTGGTTTTGTTCTTGAGGGTGTTGGTTTGGGTTCATTTTTCCTTTCTGAATGAAGAACAGGAAATCATTTTAAAAGAGCAAAAGCAAAAATAGTACCTGTATGGCAAGGGCATGTGAGCAGATGATCAATAGGGCCTAAAGAGCAGGGGGGTTTGTAAATATTTTCACCTAGAAGAGTTCTGCTACCTGTAAATAGCAGCAATTCAAACAGAGGGTTCAAGCTCAGGAATAAACGCATGAATCACTGTTTTTATTCTCTAGTCACATTAGTTACTAAATACTTGGGAATTCCAGTTCTTCCACTCTCCTACTTGAGCTGGGAAAAGCAAAAGTGTAAGGCCAAATGCTGACTCAGAGCAATGAAAAAAAGCATATATGGGACAGAAGAGCTTTTGAGAGCCTTTCTTCTTTCAGTCTGCCTTGCTCCTGCTAGAGCTCTTCTGAGATGAGGACTTGCATCTTTAGAGATGTGGTTTGGCCTGATCAAAACCAAGACAACACTTTCCAGCTAAAGAAAAGCATGAAGGTCTATGGTTCTGAGGTGATTCTGCTGGCTGGTATGATAAAGGATACAGTGGGGGTCTGATCCTAGCCTCAAATAGCTGTGAGTCCGCACTCCTCTGTTATCGTCATCACTGTCTTAGACCTAGGAGCTGTGTGATGCAGGAGCTGGGGACCATCCTCAGCTGACTGCAAAGACAGCTGATTAGATTAGTGCAGGTCCCAATACACCGAGCAGGCTTCTGAAGCATCTCCTGACATGCCAGGCAAGGCAGCCACTACACAAGCTTTTACTCCTACATTTATCCCCCATAGAGAAAAGCTGTTGGTGGTTTTGGCAAGAATGAAAGCACATTAGAAAATAAAGGGTTCTTGGGAGGGGAAATGGGGAGAAATGAAAGGGAAGAGCCTGAGACTGTGTCTCTGTCACTGAAGGGACAAAGAGAAAAAGGCGTTGCTAATTGATGGGTGGTTTTCAACATTATTTAAGATGTTTGGAAAAGTCCCATTTGAACAAGAGCTGCCCTGATGCGCCAGGGGATGTTTGAGACCTTTCAGGTCTCAGCTGGCTCACTCGCACCTCCGAGCCCACCCGGCTGCTCCCACAGAAGCAGAGCATTCATGTGCCTGGAGCGTTAATGATTTCACCCTCCATAAACCCAGCCGCTCAATCGTGTTCAGTGGGACACACACCGAGATGAAATGCTCATGTTGAAGGCTGGGAGGAGGTGACGGGATTGAAGTTTCTTCCTGGGATGGTTTCACCTCCATCCTGGGGGAGTTTCCCATGGGAAGGGCTGTCTAATTCCCATCAGCTGTGGAGGCATCTTACCCTCACTGGTGTTGACGTATGTTAACACAGTCGTCCAACCCTGGGCTCATGAAGGCTGTTAATGCCCACCCTAGAGGATTTCTCAAAGCCAGCCCTCCTGCTTTGACAAAGAGGCATGGGGACTTGTACACCCTGCTGGTGGTGAGGGGTAGAAAAGCTCACTGCAGAGCTCTCCATCCCAGGCACACACAGTTAATTTCTTCCCCAAACACTCTGCTGACAAATTTTACAGGAGGCTGGGAAAGTAATGAAAATAGTCTGTGCTGCATGTTGAGTTGAAAAATGCAATGAAACCCTGGAATGATTTTCACACTGAGGTGATCTGACCAGCCAGACGTGGAATAACTTAAGTGTGTAACAGCCCTGGACCTGCCTGCGTAACCCAGCAGGGTATGATGCACTTCGTTGCCATTGCATGCTCCATCCGTGCCCAGGGGTTAGTGAGAATCTGCTTCTGGTTCCTGCTTGCATCCAGCTGTGGGATCCGCCATGCCAGTGCCAGGATTGCCTCTGCACCAGGGTGCTCCTTGATCCAGCCCCCAATCTAGGAGCATAGGAAACAATGAAGGAACCTGAACCAGGGATGCTCCTGCACTGGTATGTTACCAGTTGGTGATGTAAGGTAGAACAGCATCAACTCAAGGTGAAGGCAAGGGGGAAGGAGACAGTAAGGAAAACACAGGTTTTTCCTTCTTGTTTTTTAAGGAAAAAAATTATGCAGCCATTCAGTTGCAGTGAATTAAACATGAGCTTATCTCCTAACCAAAGCATCATGGAGAAGACATGACTTCATGATAGGTTCCTCTCCGTGCAGCTTGGACATTTGCAGCTCAGCAAACTACAGATCCCAGTGCACAGTGGCCCTGTCCTTCCAAAAGACTTGAGAGGAATGTGTGTATTAATTGTTGGATTAAAGTGGTTTTACTTATAAAACTGCATGCCGATGCAGATGTTTCTATAACTTTTATCCTTGCTCCATCTGCTTGAGTGTTCTTAAAGTAAGTCTTCATCCTCTGGAATATCCAGAGTCCACAGCAGATGGAAAAGCAGGAGACAAACAACACAACCTCCATAAAAGTATATGGTATTTTTGGAGGGAGGAAGGGATTTCTTTCATGGGTCAGAGTTGGACCAGTGTGTGAGTGAGACAGCAACTCATGCTGTGCTTCAGGAGGAACTTCTTCTTTCAGTGACCAGCACTCTTTCTGCCTTTTCTGTAGCAAGAAATGTCATTGCTCTGCCTCCCCATTGCAGGACATCTGCCCCCCAGTGAGGTGAGGAGCAGCTCCAAGAGGATGAAATCCCTTAGATGCTGGCATCATAAACAGGACATGTCACTGAGGTGCGGGAAGTCGGGAAGAGGACACACACCGCAGACTTCCTGAGCAAATAGGGATTTCCATCCTGTGCCTGACACAGCCCCTCCAGCCCTTTGCACAAGCAACCCCTTCCTCTCTGTGAGCCTGACCATCTGCCAGCCTTCCTGTCTGCCCCTCCTGTCTCCTCTTTCCTGCCTGCCCAGCCAGTCTCTCCTAGAGAGGGTAAGCAAACAGCTTCTGTTTATTCCCTTTCCTCCATCTGTAGTGCATAATGTGAGACCACTCTGCTGCTTTCCCCCTTCTTATCCTCCTCTTGCTTTGCTGAAGGAGCCAATCTCTATTGAGCCAAGGAACAACCACCCACATTGCCCCACTGTGGATGTCCACATGGAGACATGGTCCTTGGCCCAAAAGAGAAAACTTAGAAACAAATAAAATCTTCCATTTGCCTTCACCAGCTTTGGATATTTGTCACAGGAAAACCAGCCCAAAATATTGGCTTCACGTGAAAAATGTCTCTTCTATTCTTGACCTTAAAGGCTTATATTTTAAAATTATACCAGTCATTCCCAATGAATGGGCCTTTCCACAGGGGCAAAGCTATAAAAAACCCTAATTCTTGCAAATCTGCCTGTTCTGCTGGCTTTTCCCATTCCCTTCCCATCCTACCCTGCAGTGCGGGATAACTGCATGGTTGCGTGTAGAGCAGCCCTGCACCAACACGGTGCGATTTTGGGGCTGGGAAGTGACAGGGTAACATCCCAGCTCACTTTCACAGCTCCTCCACCACACACCACCACCATTACAAGCACAGGTCACTCACAGTGTTTGCCCTGCGCCTATCTTTCTGTGGAGCATTTATCTTGAGCATGAAAATCCTGCCTAAACGCATAAACCAGAATCCTTTTCTAATTAAGGACTCTGCTCTGATGTTTTCGGGGAAGAAATGGCTCGAGAATAGCCAGAGGTGCAGTGGGTGTTGAAGGTCCATCCTTTTTTCTTTCTTCTTTTCTATTCTCTGCATGCGACATCAAATTACTCTGTGCCTCCTGCATGATTAGAGCAGGTTCCCAGCAGGGACTCAGAGTAAAGCCATGCTCTGTATTTCTATGACAGCCTGTCAGCTCCCTGGCTGGATGCTCTCGCTATCCTGCCCATGAGTCCCACATCGTATATTTCATTAATGCATCCTGTAGGCTTCACCCATGGGAAGTCAGGATTGTGTTTCTCACATCTAGAGGCAGCAAAGCACATCCCAGCACCCGTTTCTGAGCTGTAGCTCTGCATGGGCAGCTCCCAAAGCCCAGCATACAGCCAAAAACCTCCTAAAACTCCTTTTTCAGTAATGGGTGGAGATGGGAGGAGCTCTCCCACCCCTGCTGCGAGTTATCCAAGGTGAGTCTCAACTGTACGGGTCTGCTTCCAAATAACAAACATTGCCTACACATAGTATTTATATGTTCCTCTGCCCTGGGTTTGGCTCCATCCCACTTTTCTTCACAAACTACAGCCTGAAAAGGGCCATTCAGGGATGTGAATGAGGCTCCAGCTCCTCTCTGCCAGAGCACAGCAGATTTCCAGCAGGAGACAAATCTTTCTTGGCCTGTGTTAACATTTTCACTTCTTACACTTAGACTGTGCTCCCCTGGGGTTTGCTTTTTCTCTCCATTCCTCGTTTGAAGCTAACTTGCAATAGAGACCATAGCAGCAACCAAGGCAGCAAAGCGTGGCCGATGGAAACTCGGCTGAGTTCTGTGTATCCACACAAGCCTTCTTCCCGTGACCCCACTTCTAGGAAAACACTAAACCAACACAGGCAGCCTTTTGTTCCTGCCACCAAAACACACTTGCACCTGGTTCACTATCAGCAAGTGCAAAATGGAAAATCAACACAATCGTGGCTTTCCCTATGGTGGATCAAACAGGTCCTTTCTTCCTTCGGGGTTTAGATGGGAAAATGTATATTCACCAGCAGTTCTGAATGTCAGGTGCAGCGGGCATCAGCAAAACACTCCTTGCCTGCTGCTAGCTGGATGTATAACCATTTAAACCTCCCAACATGTGACAAACCACATGCAGCTTAAGAGGGGGAGTATGTCAACAGTGAAATTGTCTTTTCTTTCTGTCTTTCCCCCAAATCATGACACTGAAAAGCCGTAGATTGTTGCAGGGCGTTCCCAGGAATACCCGACAGCCCCAGGACGGCAGCCAGGGCTGGGAGGAAGGGGCGGCTTCCTCTCAGAGCTTGCAGAAAGCTCAGTACTAATCATTCCTATTGCAACCCTGGGTTTTATTGTTATGCCTTTCAAATCTTAACCTTTAAAATAACATCCTTTCGGATTAATCTCATCACAGTCTTCTTCTGATTAGATACATTCCTTCTGTCGGTATAGATAATGGGGCAGGCTGAGCCAGGCATACAGGAAGAGAGAAGGAGGGGGGCACAAGTACAGAAATAGTATTTTCAGTTTTTGCTGAGCGTAATGGGGTTTAAAGCTAAAACCAAACAAAAAAATGTATTTTACCCTCTTTTGGAGACATGGTCTTTATGTTTCAGGATAACAATTTCCATCTGCTACAGAAATTCCCCAGTGTGCTTCCTTTTGAGGAGAGACTTGAATCCCATGCTGATCGGCATTTATTCAACAATTTGATTTCTTCCCAAGTGATGCTGAAGCCCACATTATTTTGCTTGACTGATATTTACACAGGAGGCTGCTTGTTTCTCATTACACCTCAACAGAGGCATCACCTTCTTAAAATAGGCCCACACCAGCACAAGCTCCATCTTCCTCAACTTAAGGATACAGAATAACCTCATATTTGGGTGTACAATTTCTTTGGGTTTTTTTCCTTGTTGGAAGCTGAATTTCTTGCTGTCTGTAATATATTAAATGTGTCCTAGCGACCAGCTCTGCAGCCAGGACAAACCAGTGTGGTTCCACTTAGTCACTGGAGTGTGGCTGATTTGCATTTCACACCTCACTTCCAGTCTCTTATAAGCATGTATAAACACTTCCAGTGTCTTCAGAATTGCTATGAAGCTGATTTTCAGAGGAGATTTGAAATCTCTTCACCATATATGCAGTCACTGAAGACTTTCTTAGCTCTAGTGGAAGAGCTAGATTGATAAACATGGATTAGAAACCCTCTGCTCATCAGTGCAGGTACAGTCTGGGCAGAAGTGGGACAGAAACTTCTCATTGATCAATGTGCTCAAAGGTAAGCTGAATCTGGTGGTAGAAGCGCATGGAAGACTCTGGACCATGCTAATCAATTCCGTACCCCACAGCTGCTGGGGTTTTAAGCACACTGTCACTGGGATCAAAACTGGGATTTCCCAACCCATGCAACCAAAAATAGAACCAAATTGCAATGGATTTTGGACATAGCCACTGTCTAAACAGTTCCACTGCTCTAGAGAAAAGCTGTTTTCCTCTCTCAGCACTATGCTGGCTGCACAGTAGACCACTACCACCTCAGAGGAACAGTGGACCAAGGTGCATTTGCTGCGATTTAGGGTCATGTTTATTGTACACAAACACTCCAGCCATTGGGAGCCTGCAAAAATATTTGTGAGTCCAATGACAGTGTACATGGGAGCACAAAGATCTACCTGTGAAGGAAATGGCTAAGGAGAAGCACGTTATTATTGTCCTGTGTTGGAAAACATGCCTTATACAATCAGGGGGCTGGACCCCAGTGGCCAAAGGAAGATTCCAAGTAAATTAAGGATGCAGCCCACAAATGACCCATGGGCTGGCTGGGGTGACTCAAAATCTCCTTAATAATGCATAGGAGAACACACTGGGGACCTACTCTCATGCCAGGTTTTGTGGTGGAGGTAGCAGGATGCTGAATAGGTGTTCGCATCAACTTCATCCCAAGAGGCATCTCCTGTCTTAGACTGAGTAGAAGAAGTTGGGGAGAAGCTGGGATTTGAAACTGGGAGTGTGCAAGATTTTGTCTGGGAGACAAGGAATAAGGGCAGTCTGGGGGGGGAGGCCCTGCAATAAACCAAACTGTGGGAAGAGAATGATGCTCTTTGCTCCCACAGCACCACCCAGAACTAAACCATCCCCTGAGGACTATTCATAAACCCCATTCCTGCCCAGTTTTGCTCTCCTAAACATCCCTGGAGCAAAAAGCCCTGCTACCTACTGTGCCATAAGCAGACTTTGTCCTAGTGAGCTTGGCAGAACAGCCCCCCAGGAGCAAAACCAGGCCATGTTTCTGTCACAACACTCCAAGACCTGCCCAATTTAGGGCTCTTACAAGCCTTTCTTCTCCCCCTGCATTCGCTACATGTGTTTGCTTTGGCCACCTCACCCCAACCTCCTTTTCATTTCTAATTTTTGTATTCAATCACTTTACACACAGCAATTGGCTCCAGTCGGAGCACACACAGGTCCTCATTTGTTCCCCAGCCAGAGCCATAGACTGTGCAGTGTTTGGTGTCGCGAAGAGGAGGAAAATGGAGACGGAGAAGAAGTGATTTACAGACACAGGTAGACACAGGATACGGCAAGTGGAGGGGACCGGCTCAAAGGGATGCTGGCCCGAGGGGTTCATGGCGCTGGGGTGAGCAATGCTTGTCTCAAAAGGCTTTCTGTTGTCCACACGGAGAAGCATTATGTGTTCTAAAAACCCCACCAAAACACAACTGCCAGCCGGAATACCAAACACTGTGCTGTTCATGGTGGGATTTTCACGCAGGGCTGGATTTGACTGCTTTCCCGCTGTTTATTCCCACTTGCGGTGTGTGTGTAAGCTGGTGTCATCGTTTGCTGGCGAAACGAGGCATCAGTGGTTTGGTTTGTTTGCCCTTCTCCAGGAAATGTGGCTCCCTTGCGGTGGCCTGCTCCTGGCTTTCTCTCCTGCCTCATCATGCAAATGCAGAGGTTGCAGTGGCGTCTGTGTTAAAAACCATTGCAAAACTGGGCCTAAGGGATGCGCCCGAGGTAATATGGAACAATGGGGTGAAGAGGGGCACAGGGTCCAGGTTTTTTGCTTTGGGCACAGCCTCTGTCCTCACATAAGGACAAGAAACTAGATAGTTTTTGCCATGCAAATCAATGAGGGAATCTTAAAGGGGTAAAGCTTTAAGTGGTGGCCATCCGTGTACCATGCTCTGTGCCACACGCTGTAGCTGGGTTGGATGAAGACTCATAACTCAATAGCTACTAGCAGGTACACTGAAATTAGCTAAAGAATTAGAGAACACCCTCCCTCTTTCTTCCTCAATGTTTATTGCCTTGAAATATGTCTGCTACATGATGCTGCCAACGTTGTCACGCAGGATTTATATTGATCCCATAAACATTGATACACACACCTATAATGTCACCAGTGTCCTTAGGACTTGAGTCAAAATTTTCATGGTTAAGATTAATTTCTAAGGATCCCTTTCCCATTCTGTTTTGACAAGTGACGTATAATTTATCTCTTATTTTTACAGCTCTGAATAATCCCAGTCTGAAATACACCATTGCCGACCAAAGACACACATCACTTCCAGATGCTGACCAAACACAGACCAAAACCCATCTAGATCACTCAGAAAAGGCTCAGAAATGAGACACAGAGCTTATCTCCGCTCTTGGGGAACTGCCTAACCCTCTCCTTCACTCACTGTCTTCCTAAATCTCAAGTCATGAGCAAAATCTTGTGTAAGGAGCATCAAGAAAGTGAATGTCTTTTGAGAGAGAGAAGACCACGGTCACCTTTGGCTATGGTAGCCTGGCAAGAGAGCAGTTAAACCTTGGTAGCACCTCTGAGGGGCTGGAATCCACAGAGGTGTGCAAACATCAGCCAGCCCCTGAGAAGTGCTGAGTTTGTCTGGGGGCTGATAAATTCCTCCCTCTCCTCATGCAGTTGACATCTCCATCCTCACCAGCTCACGGGCTGCCTGCCCTCCCTTACCTAGCTGGGGCAGAGAAGTGAAAATGAAGGTGACTGAGGATGGAGAAAACACTGCTGCAAAGGTGGCTCCTGGCAAAGCCATGTCATGGGACACTTCTTGGCTTCAGCCCTACAAACAGCTCCCGTTGAGGCAGCCGAGGAAGAGGATGGAAAAGTACCAGTGAGTGCTTGCTCCCAGCCCTCCTCCTCCCATAGGGAGCTTTGCAGATACCCAGCACACACATTCTCATGCTGTGGTATTTAACACGGGGCTGTGGGGAGCGTGATGCTTCTCTAGGGTCACAGGCACTGCAATGGGAGCAGGGAGAGTGCAGGGAGACAACTGTGAGAACCAACTGACCTGGTGCTTTCAAAGGTGGTGTTAGGAAAGGGTTTCTGCCCGGCCCTGTTCCCACAGCTGATTCCAAGGAGGACAGCAGAGGGGTCACTTGGGCAGTGCCAGCGTTTCCAAGTCTATCTCCAGGCAAAGGGGTTAAATCTATAGGCAACTCATGCCAAACCCAAAGCCCAAGAACCAGCAGATGCCCCAGGGATGACAGACTGGCTGATCCGAGAGCTGAGTGTTTTGCAGTAGCAACTTAAAAACAAGAGGTGAGCAGTTTATAATGAAGCAGTGTCACCAGCTGGCATGGGAAAAGCATTTCCTCTCCGTCAACGGGCAGGAGAGAAACTGGAGGAAATTATATTAAACCCAATTTCATTTGCCTTTATTCATAAAACATTTCTCCAGCTCAGCAGCTGAGCAGATTCAGGGCAGTCTTTGGGCTCAGGGTTTAGAGTGTGTGCCCTATTTGCAGCATGGCGCAGATCAACACACAAGTTAAGACCCAGCAACATGTAAGTTAAGCTAACACCAGACTCATCCTGGTGTCAGAAAGCATGCCAGGGCAGCGCTCATGTATGAGTAGCAGCAATGGACAATTGACCATATTTTCTTAAGCTGAGATTAAGAGATAAAGAAGACTCAGATCCCATGTCTATGGGCTTCACGCAGCCATGCAGAGGGAGAGAAACAGCTTTCCTCCACCTCTGAATCTGATTTGCCCATTATCTCCCAGCGTCTGCCCTCCAGCCTGGGGAGTAATTGGGAATACAGATCTCTTTACAATTCTCCTCCATAAGCACATGAGTCAGAGCTGCTGCCTTCATTTGCAGGTAATCACACTAGTGAATGCAGCCACACTAGTTCCTTGCCTTTTCACTTCCTTTGGAGTTTCAATGTTCTGGATCTGGATCAGCTCTCAGCTCGTTATTTATAGCCATTTCTCCTAACCCGAAATGGGTCACACAAGCTCTCTGGTAGGCAGGATGAGAGATAATCTAATTCCAAAGGAGTTTCTGGAAGTGCTGCTATCCTCTGCTCAAAACAACATCATTCAGAACATTTAGCTCCATGATTTTCCAGTGAGTTAATGCTGTAACCATCCCTTCCTTGCCCCCACAGCTACCAGGGGCATTATCAACACCTATCAGTGCTAGGGCAGTTCTGCCACTTCTCTTTTGTAGTAGGAAACTGAGATACTGAGAGAACAAGACTTGCCAGAGCTCACAGAAGCAATGCAAGGAACTGAGGGAAACTGTTAGAGGTAACACTGTGTTACACAGAGCATCATCCTTCCTCCTACCAGGGTGCAGGTAACCCATGGAGGCACAGCACTACAATTTATGTCTCCCACCAAGTACCACGCACTTAATACAACTTGCAATCTGATTCATACCAATCCTTAGCATCATTTATGGGTGATTTGCCATTTGGTATCAGTCAAGTTCCTGCAGTTTCCAGCATGGAAACTCATTGTTAGAGTGGTACAGTCATCCAAGACCAAGCCGTGAAGGATACTAAGAATGGTCAGGAGTCACAGCATCTCCTGATCTCATCAGTGAGCCTGCCCTTGCCTCCGAAGCTCAGCATGTGCACTGTGGCTTGGTAGTATAGGAGGGAATTAAAAAGCAGCACTCCTTACACCTCCAAACACCTCTTTCAGCTTTGCTAACTTAGGAGGACCAGTGGTGTCTTCATGAGATGTGGTGGGTGGCTGTAGCCTGATTCTCTTAACTGGCCAAGTGCAAGGCTTCAGTCAGACCATTCAGGCAACAGTTTAACCCCAGATAACAGTTTAACTGCTGCTTAATTCAGCTAAAGGATCCAACAGCAAATATCTCTTGAGATCTAGCGGGAAAAATACAACAGCATCAGGCACAGGAGCCCGTTGATCTGTTGATTTAGGAAGGGTGACAGGGAGAAAGCAGCTGTCCAGCCAAGCTGAGGAGTGTACAGCAAAGTGCAAGGCCCTCTCTGAGCCTTGCTAAACAAGGGTGCTCTGTGCATGGAGAGCTGCAGGACTTCCAGTTCTTCCAGAAGTCCAGGTCTTGAGCCGCTGTTCCCTGCCAGGTGCCTGTGGTCATCGGCTCCAGGGCACTGGCAGCCAGGACAAGATGACCAGAGCTGCCTCTTCTCTCCTCAAATCAGAGTTGTGCAAATTGCTCCCTGGCTTCACAAACTGCTTTACATTAAACACAGGTCTCTTTTTTTGCTTGAAGGTTGCGATGCCATCCCTGCTACCGCTAGGAACAAGAGTGTATCTTGAATTCCTGCTGCCGTTATCCATGGCCTGAAAGAAAATCAGGACCAACCTCGCTAATCCAGCTTGTACCCCAGTCCTCAGTGTATGTTTAACACCTAGAAACTCAGCTCCATATACTCCCATACTGTTTTGCTGATGAAACTTATCCTTCTCCCAAAGAAGGGATCATCAGCAGCAGGCACCCTGGGTTTATGTTCTCTTTGGTACCTTCAAAGCCCATTGATGAGTGCTGTGTTAGTGCCACTTCTTGCAATTCCTTAATATCTCTGCTGCTCTCTCCACTCAGGCACTGTATAGGGAAACAACCCTAAGACTCCAGTATTGTTCTGCAACAGAAGTGTCAGCTGTTTTCACACAAGAGCTTTGAAGCGTACCCCATGCTTTATATCAGGCCTGCCAATGTCTCTAGGAAGATTCATCATCAGCTGTTGGAACAAATGCCCAGCAGCTGGAGCAGGGCCTGGACAAAAGATATCCTCCATAAAACCCCTCTCTACCTTGATTAGAGCTCAGCAGGCCTTTCTACAGAGACACTAGTGTGATCCTTGGCCTAAAAGAGGGGCATTTTGATAGCCTGGAGTGGTTTGGCTGGTGAATTAAGTGCTGGACCATGAACAAGATTCCTGTTTTTCAGCCCAGAGGCTGTGTGCAGCTTTGGTCCCATCCTTTAAAGCCAGTTTTTCATGGGTTTCTATAAAGGGGCTGCTCTTAGGCATGTCTGCACTGCCAGCAGCACAGCAAAGCACAGTTAACCCAGGTTAGGACAGGAGCTGGAAGGAAGCAAGTCCTGGATGTTTGGTTGTCTGTGCTGTGGATCCAGCCCACTCCATAGGAATGAGCTGGGCTGGGGGAGCGAGAGGAGAGGTGACACTCCAATGCATCCCATGGATTCACATCCCTGCAGTCTGGGTTTTGCCCTGCTCTGTGCTCTCCGGTCAGATAAGGGCCACCTGAATTTCATGTGTGACTGCAGCAATACAGATGTGCCCAAACCCTGCTGCTACTGCATCTCCAGTCCCTCAGCCCAGACACGTATCCAACCAGGCAGGCGCTTCTCCAGCAGACAGGAAATGCATCTCTGATCAAATCTTAACACCTTTGTTTCTCGCTCCTGCTCTCCATCTGCTGGTGTTCTTTGGACCCACTGGGTGCTGTCGCTCACGCAGAGGTCTCCAACACATGAAATGAAATACAGGGGTGGCTACAGGCCCTGCAGTCAGGATCTGAGAGTCTTCAATGGTAGCAGGTTGGCAGCTTCTCAGAAGGCAGCGCTAGCACTCACCACAGGGCAGAAAATGATGTCTGAGCATGTTTGAGGTCAGCCTGCCCCAAGCTGTGCTTCCTCCTGTTGAGGTCTCAGCTCTTATTAACCAGCTCCTTCGCTCCCCTGCAGCTTATGCTCGTACCTAGAAAGAAAACCTCTTTCTCCACCTTTACATACTGAAAGTCCTCAGCAGGAGCTCACTGCAGCACAGACAAAGGCACCATGGAGAGGAGGGGTTCAGGTCAGGGAGGGCAAATTGCTGCCCAGAGAGCCAGAAGCTGTCCTGTCAGACCAGTCCCTTTTTCATCCATCCTCATCAACCTCTCATGTCACCGCTCACTTGCTATAGTGAAAAGTGACCATTTATTCTCAATCCGCCCAATCTCTCTCCTCCGGTTTCTAATCCTGGCTCTCTGACGCTGATCCTGGGGAAGACATTTCCCATCAGCTCCCTCCAGGCTTGCTGCTTAGAGGGAACTTAAATAACTGATCTGTTATTTCACATTGTATGCTTATATTCACTTGCTAAGTGCTTTCCAAATGAGTGTTTTCCTGCTTAAAGCTGGGTTCTGAAGGGGTCCTTGCGTAGCTTCTTGTCATGTATCAAGGGGGTAGCTTTCCTCATGCGCTCAAGCTGCCTTTCTGGTTCAAGTTATGCAGTCAAGTTAAAATTAAGGTGCCTTAGTTTATTTTGAGACTTGGAAAGGACAAAAGAGCCTGGCAGGGCCAGCAGCAGGGAGGCAATGCTCTCAACATCCGCTTGAATAAATGGCAGATAACAAGATGGACTCCCACTCTGATCGTGCTTGTGTCTAGGCACTGATGCAGTGATCACATACCTGGCATTGTGGAGGCAGGGATGGCTCCTGAGACCAGTGCTGTGGTTTGTGGGTCTGTGGGGAGGACCTCTATGGTGTGGAGAACCACAGAGCCCAGGCAGTGGGAAGGCAACGTGCTTTGGGCCACTTGGTTTCCGCATCTCCCTTTCCCACCACTTGCGCTGCCCTGTTCTGCTCCGGTGTGCGCTCTCTTCTGTATGCGGTGCGCCACACGCTGCATGGCTGTGGCAAAGGCGCTGGACCACTGGCTTTCTTTAACTGAAGACATGCCAGCAGCTCATTTGCCCACATCAGGAGGGAAAGAATTAATGTCACAAACCAGCCTCAGCACTAATGGACATGGAAAATTGGCAGGGAAGAGACCAGCATAATTACAGTGGCCAAGGGAGCATGGAACAGCGCTGTCCAGTGACACACATCAAAGGAAACTCCCTGGCTCTGCCGTCAGCCCTGCTTCCCTCCTCAATCTTTTGTCTCCTACCCTGAGGCTACCAAGGGCCAGGTTGCGCCTGCCAGCCCTCCACCTCTGCATCCAGACTGGAGGGTAAATAGTGTGGCTTTAGGAACGAAGTGCCCAAGTGTCTCACAGGCTGTGTGGGATCATGCTGTCCTTCCTTGCACCCCAGCCTCCTCCCCACAAGCTGAGCAGGGCTGAATAGAGAAGCCTGTGTAGGGACAGTGGCTTTTGCAGGGCTGGCATGCGTCAGGGACAAAGCTGAGAGCCACACACAGGGCAAGTGGAAAAATACAACCAGCTCACCTTGCTAATGACTAATGGAGGGTTATTCTTGGCCACTGTCTCCCTGTACCAAGGTGGAGTGCCGTAAACACTGTCCCACAGCCTTCCCTGCCTCCTGGTACTGCTTCCCAATTAATCCGCATCCTTGGTTTCAGGCAATAGCTTAGTAATGGGCAGAAATACTCACCTGCCTCATCTAACTCCCAGTGCCCTGGCTAGCAGTGGCTAGATGTGTGCTGAACTTCTCAGGCCTATTCTCAAACACATAAGTACTCATGTATCACCTCCACCTATGACAGATAGGGTTCACCAGGCAGATCCTGCCTGCCTAAGCCCAGGTATCTTAATGCTCTTCCCTAATGGCAACCACCACAAATACACTTCACTCATCTCCTAAGCACAGGAGGAAATAAATGGCCACAGTACATTTGTACCTTCTGTAAAGCTGGGACATGTAAATACAGCAGGGAAACAGGCTGGGAGTTAGGGATGCGCACAGAGAAGTCAGCTTCTGATTGGAGATCAGACAGAAAATTCAGGGATATTTCAGTAGGGAATATTGAGCAGGGAAAGGTACAAAGGCCAAGAGAAGTAAAAGAAAGGAGACAAGCTCCCAAGAAAAAGGGATGGGCACACCTTGAATGTGAAGTAGTTAAATATATCGATGCCCCTGTCAAGGATGAAGAGATCCGGTCATGTCACTTTGCCTTCTAAGCCAGTATCATCACTGCAAATATAACCCAGGAGCCCTGACTGCCAGCCCCTATGCTAACCACCAGCCAATGCTCCTCCCTAATGTCTAATAGCAACCACCACAAATATGCTTCACTCATCTCCTAAGCACAGTAGGAAATAAATGGCCGCAGTATATTCACTCCTTCTGCAGAGCTGCTGTTCAGTTCTGGTGCTGCCCTCAGGTAACCTGGGAAAGAGAGGCTCTTGTAAGACACCCAAGACACTGCTGTCCACGGAATGATGTAAGCTTTAAAAATGAAGCAAGCAGCAACAATAAGGAAGATAAATCAGCTGGGAGTGAGCACTTTGTTTCCATAGGGAAGAGCAGGATTTGCAAGCAGGAGAGTTGGAATGCTGCTTCCCCTGCCTGGGAACAAGCATGCTGGGCCACTGTAGGGCTATGTGTAGGCAGGAGAATATGTGTAAAGCAGAGCTGGTTTTAACATGGCTTTGGGCAAAGCTGCGCACTTCACTTCTCTAGTTTTAAAGAGGGAATAATGATACTTCTCTGCATCACAAGTTAAAGTGGCACATTGGCATAGGTAGAGAGCTCAAACAGATCATGACAGCTCAGATAAGTGCTGCGCAATAAGGTAACAACATGGGTCTCATCAACATCAGTTCTCTGCTCCCCTCATCAATTCACTGCGAGCTAGAGTGAAACAGAAACTCCAGATATTCATTTTCAGGGATCTCAGTGAGCCCAAGGGATCCAATATAACAGTAGAACAATAGATCTGAAAATCCCAACAACAGCAGAAAAAAACCTTCTAAGTAAGGTCATGCCTCACTCACACAACTGTCTTTATGGTGAGAAACACACACAGAGCAAGGCCTGCCACTGTACTCGGAACTGTAGGGGATGCAAAGCCCACAGTGATGGGTTTCACGGAAACAGCCAGAGATAAAGAGGTCTGTGATGGGCTCATCACTGGAGTATGGACAAGGTTGAGCAACTTGAACCTGTCCTGGGAGATTTTGCATCAATGGAACTGCTGATATCTGTGGAGTAGGATCAGGAGGTGGAAGAAGCTTTTATAATGTTGGAGACACAAGAACTGTTGGGTTTTACCCACATGCACAGGCGCAAAACTGAAATTGGGTGGATTTAGCTGAAGGAGACACAAAGGGATTCAATATGAGGAGTAAGTCTGGCTCCTGGTCATTGCTTTCCTCCCTCCATAGGGATGGTGTCCTGCCCATGGCACTCCACACCTGACCACCCAGGCTGTCTGTCTGCAGCACCCAGTCTGGGATAGGGAAGCAGGGAGCATCATGGCCTGGTTTAGCTTAGTTTAATCCCAGATCCTGATGCACATGCTGCCTTCTTGTACAGTTTCTTTCTTGCAGCTTGAACACTCCACATTGTCCTTCCCCACCATTTTGCAGGCAAGGTCCTTCTCCTGGTTGCTAGTGTTAACACAGGTTTCCCTTGTTCTGTCCCTTGAAATTTCCAGTAAAGCGCCTTTAATACAATCTCTCTGTGGCTGCTGTAATTATGTGTGAAATACTTTTTCCCCCCATAAACCAAAGAAAACAAATCAGCACAGTGAGATCCTTTCTCTCGGGCTGTTTGGCAGGTCTCATGGTCTTCAAAAATCTTACCCAAGGTCCACACAGTCTCTGCTGTCTTTTCACAACAGCTGCTTTTGGGTTCCTGTAAAAGGACCCAACAAAGGAAAAGGTAAGACAAATCACAAAGCCCTCAAAGGCTATTTTCTCACCTGAACGGTCTCAAGCTAAAGGGCAGGCTGTCTGATGAAGAATGTGTGTGCTCTGTGCCAGGGCTGTTTCTAAATGGGGAGGGATATGGAGTAGCATGGCAGCATCTCAGCACGTTGCTGCTCCATCCCTGGGTAGCATCCTGGTGTGTGCACAGCCTTGATAGCTCACCTCTGTCATAACCCATAGACCCCCACACCCTTTCCCAGTACTTCACCCATATCCCAAGGCTCTTGCCTTGCACCTCCATCCTGACCCTCATCAGCCCTGTTCCAGCCCAGTTTTCCTCGGGACCACATCCATTGCAGTGGGCCTTGATTTTGCTTGCCACTGGCCTTTTCTAATAGTGCTTGGGAAAAGAGAGTCCAGAAAGCTGCTGACCTTTGAAACGAGGCATGGCTGACACTCCTTCCATACAGGAAAGTATTCTTACATCTCTTTTTCCAAAACCAATACCACACACTTAGTACTTAAGGGAACATTACCCCCATATTTAGGACTTCTTTGAAACACCACAAAGAAGTAGAAAAAAAGAGAAGGAAGTCAAGCTTATATGCTATGGGAGCAGCTTGTCTGGAGCTTGTAACTACACCAGGTCTATCACTTGCTCATCTGAAAGGCCCTGGCATTATGTCAGGTTCAGGTTCCTTCTTTCAGAGATGGCTGGTCCCCTTCTGGGGACAGTGACGTTACTCTTGCAGCTGCCATCAGCATCATCACGTCAAGGCTCAGCTGTCTGCCTGCTCTCACGCAAGATCTACGCCGCCGTTAACTCGCCCCTCCAAGCAAGCAGCGTTTTGACACAGAGACTGTTCTGGAGCAGCGTTATTCCTTTCCAGACATCAAGATTCTTCCCCCATGCCCTCAGGCAGCTTTGCCAGTGTGTCCAAGCTGATGCACTCATGCATTTTGCTGAAGCAGAAGCACAGCATCAAGTAACGTTTGCCGTCTGCTTCTCTGAACAGCGGCGTACAGCTCACCAAAGCCTCTGAGGGGCAGATGATGGTTAAGAGCAGAACCCACCTCCTGCAGCAGCCCCAGCCCTGGGTGTCCCAGGCTGAGCCCCAAGCAGTTGCCCTAACCCTGTGCACAGAGGCTTGTTTCCGGGAATGCTGCATCTGGCAGAGCCCTTCACAAATATTGACATTGAGCTCTCTGCATCCCAGCCGAGGAATAACATTTTCAGGGAGCCCTGGATCTGCAGAGCTTCTCTGTTAAACACAGGGAGTTGGATTTTACTCCTTTGCTCTCTTGTCACTATCACAGCTACTCAGGGAATGAGCTCAACCCTGACCCGGCTTCATCCACCAGGAGCCTTTGAAGACCCCATAGAAAGTCCTCCCGGAGGCACAGACACTGCTTCGCAGGGATGTTTCACAAGAGTACAGATGCCAGGAAGCAGCAGCTGTCAAAGGGAGGCCTGTTAGGAGCCTTGAGCTCAGTCCTAGGTGGGGTTTTAAGAAAGCAACAGCAATCTGTAAAGTAGAAGCATACACACTGCTGGAAAGGTATCCTGAGGACTTCTCCCCTGCATCCCCATTCAGTCCTGTGTTTGGCAGTGAGTGTGGATCTAATCCCAGCATGGATGCAAAGACCTAAGGCAGTTCAAAATGTTCTCTGATAATGCAAACACAAGCCAAGTTTTGCTTATCAGCCATACCATATGTACCTCAACCCAGGCTCAAGCATCTACCCTTCATCAACCTAGAAACTCAGCAGAGGGCACAGGGACACATCAACCTGTAGCCAAAGGTTCAGCTGCAAGGAGCTAAGGAAGAGGAGGAGGTTGTCTGGAAGTGTTCTCTTAGTGATGGAGAACCTTATGAGCTCTAATTCTGGATGCTCCATAGAGAGCCTCTCCAATGCTGGAGGAAGGATGGGAGGCTCACAACCTGCTCTCCAACCACGGGTGTTTTAATGGAAGGCTTGATCTGCCCCCATAGCACTCAGAACTCAAAGGTGAAGCAGGTTATGTCTTCCACTGGCATAAAAAGTTGAGGTGTGTTATTAAGAGTAACCCTGAGGATATTTCTGGGCCTTCTGTATTAAAATCCCAGCTCCAATCCAGACAGAGAAATGTCCTGTCTTCTGCAGCAGACAAACAGACGCATTTGCTGAAGACTGAAAAACAAGGAGTCAAATGCTGAAACCGGAGGATGAGGTTTCATGGGTAAATAAACCAAGAAAGAGAAAGACTAATAATAGAAGTAAGAGAAGTGAAAGGAACAAGCTGCCGACCCTCTGCCAGCCCTGGGGCTGGGTAACTTATCAAGGTCTCCATATCTCATGCCTGGAGAAGCCCCTTACATCCTTGTCCCTCTGTACAAGGCCGCTACTGAGATCTGACAGCTCAAGCAGAAGGGCTGGTAGCAGACAGCAACATCCAGCAGTGATCTTAAATCCACATGTTATACACAGGTCCATATATATATGTATATATATTACTGTTGAATTGTGGAGCTTTTAGTGGGATTTTGGTTTTGAGACTGATGATCTTTTTTTACAACATTTCCTTGTTTACTAGCGTGAAACTTGCAAATTAGGAACTGAGATATAAATGAGAAAGGGAAAATGAATGCTCAAGGCAGGACGAGAGGGTTAAAAGGTTCATCGAGGGATGACAGAAAAGGCTGACCTCCAAAAGATGAGTGTACACCTCTTGCTGAAGGACTGAAAACCCATTTAACTACAGCCAGAAAAGCTACAGCCTGCTGTGAATGTTCTTGGACTTTCTGCTTTAAAAAAATGACCTCTGGGCTGTTGCATGCCAATGAAGCCAAGTCTGAGATCCCCTTATTTATCAGCTGAAGCTGCTCAGCCCAGATGATTCCTAGAAAGTTCTTTGCAACTAAGTGCATTGGCCTAGTACTCTGCAGGGACTTAAGAGCTTCTGGCACAATGGCCATGACCTTATGAGCAGGAGACATGCAAGATATTCCTTCTAGCTCCTAGGAGGAAGCCTTTCCCCCTCCAGAAATAAGTGGCTTTGGCTGTGGAGGACCTCATTCACCTCTCAGCACTGAGATGCAGAGGTTTGTTCCTCCTGTTCCTCAGCATGACCGACCAGAAGACAAACCATAACCAGAGCTGCTGGCAGCCCCTTCCATGATGTCAGACTATTGTCTGCCTTGAGCTTCCCTTCCACCACCAACAAATCAGCTAAAATAGCTCTTTATGGTATTAGCATTACCATTTATATTATATTACCAATTATAAAGCATTGGTATACCCATGTTAAAAGCCTCTCCAGTGACCACTCCCACCTCCAAAGCAGCCAAAAATCCTGGCCACTGAGGCCAGAGGAGCTTTCTGAAGGCAGATGGAGCTATACCCATTGCTGGACCCTCTTTGCTGCCTGCTCTTTGCACTCCCACCAGGCTCAGAGACGCAGACACCTTTCATTGGAACAAAACACACACCACAAAATACCTTGTTCAACAAAAAAGGGCAAACAAAGCAAAAGGGGAAACGCTGCAGAATTCCCCCTGATCAGCCAGTTTCACTGGGGGCCAAGGAGAGCTCCGCACTTCCCTGTTTCCAGCGCATGGGGAGAGGCATCCAACCCCACTTGGGAGCGAGGCACACATCACCCCTGTAGCCAAAGCAAAAGGGTATGAGACCGTAAATACCCGGCCCAGCAAAACCTGCTGGACTTGATGTAATCTCTTCACCTGCTTCCAAGGTCAACAGCACCCTGTTTATACTGCGCAGGGTGAGAAAAGGCATTCTGGGAGGAAAGCAAACAGAGAAGATGTCCCATGCCCATACAAAAGGTGCTGTATTCCCATGTTGCTCCATCCTAGGCTGGGAGGAACATAAAATTAGACCTGTTTTAATTCATTCATTGTATAAATACCCTGTGTGATGCCCAACCCCTATGTTTTCTTGCCGGACCTGCTTGTCACCATCAGGAAGGGTGGGAGAAGGGAGCAAAGTGAGAGTCAGTCTAAGCAGCTGATTAACAGGGTGAGGTGAGGGCACGAATGTGTGCAAGAGGGGACCAAAGGAGAAAGGGAGAGCTGGGGGTTGTGTTTGAAGGCAAGTGGTGCACAAGGGCAGCACGCATGGGCAGGGAGGTGCAAGCAGCATCGCCTTGGCTGAGGGAGTGGTCCACACTGTGCCTCATGGACAACAGCACTGTCACCATCATCTAGGGATGGTCAGGAGAGCTGGACACGCACTGCAGACCCTGAGCATGGAGCTGTGCAGCAGGAGGGACAGCAGGTCCCTTGTGCTGTAGGAGCACTGTGGATGGAGGTTGATGGCCTTGCAGTCACATGTCAGCCGAATAACAGCACCCTGCGGACCTGTCACACCAGGCTGCAGCCTTGTCACTGCCCACTCCCCTCACCAAGGAGGTGTCGGCCCTTTCCTGCACCCCAAAATCCCCAGCCATACACAACAGACCATTTCCCAGGGGTGCCCTCCATGAATGCAGAGGGAAGAGCAGCCCCAGGGCACCAGCCATCCCTTCTATGTGCCAAGCTCCAGCCTGAATGGCAGCGTAAGCCCTAACACTGCATGTGTTCAAGCTAGTGGAGCCCATTCCCTTCACACCTTGCTTGTGGCCATCCGAGAACGAAGGTGAGATGCTGGGCAAGCACAACACGCATAAGAGACCTCACCTAGGCAAGCTGATATTGCCCAGAGCCAATCTGGAGGCACCCATTCCCACTCCCTCCATACAGCCCTGTTGAGCAATCAGAAAGACACTGGGAGGATGGGAGAAGCAGAAAGAAGAAAACATTATTTAAGTAACCCACTGCCAGACAAAGGCTGTTCTGTGAGCACCATCCCAGCCCGGGCTGCTATTTTTATCAGGTGATGAACAAGCCACAATATCAGGGTGGGGGGAGCCCCTGTTTATGTCTGACAGTGTAGGGACTGCAAGCAGAAGGCAGCTCATTCAGCACGAGCCAGAGCATCCTGGTCACTGCAGGTTCAATAGGTACATTGTCCAGTGCAGAGGGTTCAGGAAAGGCACCGTTTCCAATCTGGGATGCAAACAGGGCTGGGATATTGTGTGTATGGGGTTTGCTTTTTAAATAGGGGGTGAGTTTTCCACCTGCACCAACAAGGCTGATATTCAGACTGGAATAAAGAGGTACAGGTGTCGTGTTTTGGGGGGGAGGTTTCTCTGTGCCCTTTTTACCCCCAGATGTTGATTCATTCTTTTCAGTCCCTTCCTATGCTCTCAGGATAACACCTCAATGGGTAAAGCCTCTCCTGGGAGGCTTTAGAACCCTCCTGACTTTTAGGTAGAGGGATTTCAACACTGTTTCTTCCAATCCCTCCAGTGGGACCCCAAAGAAAGACCATACAATCAACCCCCAGGACACAGTGACATGGGACACACACACTTTACACCACGCTTTTCCCATCCTGAAATCTTAGCTTGGTGAAGTGAAAGACCCAAACATGAGGGTCAAAGCCAACACTGAGGCAGTCTGACAGCAGCACTTGGGCAGCAGCTATTCAGGCTTTGCCCATGAAATACTGGAGGGAATCCTCGCTGATGGAAGGATCTGTAAGCTCTGAAGGGATTTCCTCCTAGAGCAGCAGTTTGATCACCAGAAACACAAAGCTGTCCCTTGGGTAAGCAAGAGGAAGCAGCAGCACCCACACAGCAAGGGCTCTGTGTGTGTCAGCAGTACAAAGCAGCCTGAACGATGCATATGAGCATGTACATACGTGTGAGTGCACATCAGAGCCTATACCCCAGCATCTTTCTCCCATGAACACTCAAGCTGAAAGCCAGAAAGGATGCCAAGTGTCAAGCACCTGAGCAGAAGCACAGAAAAGGGCCACCTCACCCTCTCCCTACCCTCCCAATTACAGGCTGCTTTCTCCCATCAGTCAGGGCACAAAGCAATGCTCATCTCACTTCCACTGCAGGAGGCATGGGGCTGTCAGTCTCCTTCCTTTGCTCCTTATCTCCCAGCCAGAGAGGCGAGCTCCAGGCTAGCAGGTAGGTGGGAGCTGGCTAGCTCTTTTTCCACTAGGATCAAAGCACAGCAGAGGTTTGTAAGCAGCAGCTTCATCCCTGCAGAGCATCACTGCTTCAGAGAAGACAGGTTAGCAGTGCAGGCTAAGCTCCTGAGCTGCTGCAGTGGCTCAAGGCCTTCACTGGTTTTAAAAGAGGGAATAGGATTGGAAAAGGAGATGTTCTGGCTCTGGCACTGGTTTCACCCCTAGTTTTGAGCAAGTTTTCTTGCCTCTATGTGCCTCAGTTGCATGTGGTGCCAGGGCTTCAGCGCACCACGGGGTAGCAAGAACTCAAATAGCATCTGCAATGGCTGGTCAAGAAATGTCTGTTCAAAGCATAAACAGAAATGTTTTAATCAGGTTAAAGCATGAACAGTACTTTGGGGGCACAAGCTCAGAGCTCTTGGGGTGCCACTAGATCTCCAGTGCCTTTTCCTGAAGACAAGTCACAGATCTGTGTACCACCACACTCAGACGGTTTTGCACAGAGCAGCTGGGATCTCAAACCCCCTTCTCATGTCCCTGCTGCTTTGCTTGTAAATGCCTAATTAGCCTTTAATAGGACACTCTATAAATGGTAAGTGTTCTAGGGACATAGAACTTACTTGTCCATCCTGAGAGTAAGACAAGGGTTTGAGCTGGGAGATGGCTGCACTGGGAAGCAGCAGTAGCTCACAACAGAGAGTGGCTCGATTTGTGCAGCTCTCAAAAGCACAAAACCTTCGAAAAGTTTGAGGGTTTTATTCTTTATTTTACTGTTTGCTCTATTCCTTTTTTTCCTCTCAGCTGGAAAACCACCCAAGCCTTTCATTGCTTTAGGAAAACTTCAAGCAACTATCACCTTAACAGAGGCAACCTTCTTCTGTCTGCTATTTTTCCCTTTTCTGCCCATTTTCATTCAGTGACTGCTTCCTCCATACACATTCTGGGCATTCAACAGTTTTCATGGCAAAGCTATTATCCACCCTTCCTTGGCCATGGGGTTTGTTCTCTGTTCCAATAGTTGCGCTGCCCAAAGGCTGAACTTCACTGGGAATGGACACAAACCTCCTTTGAACTTCATAATGACATGTAAAAACCTTACCCAACTGTAAGCACTTTTGCAATGCATTACCTGTGTTTCAAAGAGCTCCGAGCTGTTGCTTCCCTGCTTTAAACAAAAAACAAAGGCCATCTATGTGACTTTCTTTGACCTGGCCTCTCCTCAGCTTTAAAAACCAAACAAACACAAGAGCAGTTTATGAATCACAATTTCTCTGAACATATTTAGCTGTTTTTCCAACCATTCCTGATGCAGACAAAAAACTGGGGCAGGGAGCAGGTACTGAGCAGTTCCTACCCCTTTCCTGAAGTTGCTAAGAAACCACTTTGTGTGGAGCATCACATTTTCCTAGCTGGTCAGCTCCGAAGTGGAATTTTCTCTGTTCCCTGGCTTAAGCTCACCAAAGGTTCAGATGGGGTTTTCTTTGCCAAACCACAGCAGCAGCAGAGGGTACACAGGGCTCACAGTTATTCCGCAGAAAAGCAACTAAACATATACATTTTCCAAGAGGTCTTTATGGTTTGGGGAGAAAGGGCTGTGGCCAGGCATGAGACTCACGTACATGAGTCTGAGCAAAATCAGTCAGGTCACATTTTATAGCTCCTGTCTATGTACTTCTTTTTACCCCCAGCTGGAAATACTGAGTCCTACCTAAGGCATGAGCACTCATGCCCCATTTGAAGTGTGTTTTCCCAATCCCCTCTCTGCTACAGCTATGCTGTGCTGCCCGGTGCAGACACCTCAAGGAGGGGAGATGGGTGATGCTCCAGTACAGCCTGTGTGTCTCCATCTGTCCCAACCCACCCAGCAGTGGAGGTGGTGGCAGCCCTGGAATGGATCTGATGCCCAGAAAGTAGGAGGGAGTGACCTTGTTTGACTTCAGCAGATGGGAATTAAATGTGATACGGGCAGGCAGCAGCGTTATACACTGAAAAGCATATGAGCTGGGGGAAGCAAGCGCAAACACAAACTGGGTGGAGAATGGATTGAGAGCAGCCCTGAGGAGGAAGACTTGGAGATGTTGGTTGACGAGAAGCTCAATATGAGCCAACAGTGTGTGCTTGCAGCCCAGAAACCAACTATATCCTAGGCTGCAACAAAAGGAGCGTGGCCACCAGGTCAAGGGAGGGTATTCTTCCCCACTGCTCTGGTGAGACCCCACTGGAGCACTGCATCCAGCTCTGGGATCCCCAACATGAGAAGGCTGTAGACCTGTTGGAGCAAGCCCAGAGGAGGCCACAAAGATGCTGCGAGGTCTAGAGCAGCTCTCCAATGGAGACAGCTGAGAGAGCTGGGCTTGTTCAGCCTGGAGAAGGCTCCAGGGAGACCTCAGAGCAGCTTCTAGAATTTAATGGGACCAACAAGAGGGCAAATAGGGATAGAACAATGGGGAATGGCTTTAAACTGAAAGAGGGGAGACTGAGATGAGCTCTTAGGCAGAAGCTCTTCCCTATGAAGGTGCTGAGGCGCTGGCACAGGGTGCCCAGAGAAGCTGCAGCTGCCTCATCCCTGGCAGTGTTTAAGGCCAGGTTGGATGGGGCTTGGAGCAAGCTGCTCTAGTGGAAGGTGTCCCTGTCCATGGCAGGGGGTTGGAACTGGATGAGCCTTAAGGTCCCTTCCAACCCAAACCATTCTATGATAAAGTCCAAGAGTTTCAGATGGGACTATAAATGTACTGCCCTTTCTAACAGCCGTGAAGCTTTCCCTCACTGCCCTTTTGGCTTTTTACATAGGAGCACCTTACATTAAGTTTTAACATTAAAGGGAAAGTTTTAACATTTAAAGGAACGTTTTGAAGTTATTATCTAGTGCTTCATTGATGAAAAAGGGGGATGATCCAAAGGGGAGATTCACAATCAAAATCTGGCTTTAAATCTTTAAGACAGAACAAGGCACTCACAGGAAGATGCGACTCTCCATGCTCTGTGATCTGGGAACGCTACCTGTCAGGATGATGGATGCACAACTCTCACAAGCAGGCATGAACTCTGGGAAAGGGTTCTGAGTCTGAGATTTGAAAGTGAGATGGTCAAAGAAGCAAGCTTTGAAATGAGATATGGGATCAACGTAATTCATGGAGAGGGGAGAAACTATTATCTCATAAGCCGGAAAGCAGAAGAGAGTGTTGGGAAGACAAAGGGAAGTGCAGATATTGAAGATAACATTAAAAGAGAACAGGATGGAGAGAGGCTGAGGACAGATGCGTGGCTTGGGTGAAGGAGGATGCACAAAGACCTCTCCTTACACAGTCTTGAATTTTATCTTTCCTTTAGGCTGGTGATGCTCTCCTCTATGTTAGGAAACCAGCTTTCTGCTCCTTAAAACCCAGAGGGTTTCCCACCTTTTGAAACCTCTTCAAAACAAAGGGCTTTAAAAGCTTTTGCCCTCTTTCCCACTGAAGCAGCAGTTCAGACAATAGATTGTTAAGATTTAGTATGATTTGATCTATAAACTGATTAATCTCTGTGTCTCCCACATCACTGCCTGCACCGACTTTCCCTTGGGCAGGTGATACTGACTGTCTTTTAGCAGAGAGACCTTCATCAAGAAGCTGCAAAGAGAAATTGCTACTCAAGCAGCACCACACAGCTGCACTTCCATGCTCAACATCACCCCACCTTGATCTCTTGGGGTTCTCTCAGCAGCTGAAATGGTGATGAACAGGGAGGTGAAGGAACTCACAGTGTGGACAGCCTCAACCTGAGCTGGGGCCTTCCTGCAAGCCTGAGGAGCTTCAAACACAGGATCCCTGCCCATCCTCAGGTTTCACCATTGAATTACAACAGGGTTTTCAACCAGAAAAGTTTTCTCAATTATGAAAACCCCACCAGCTTCCCACATCCTCCCAGCTGCCATCTGGCTCCTTTGCAAACCAAGATGAGGGCCCACAGCAACAGACCCATTCCCTCCTCCCCCAAGCACAGCTTTTTCTCCCACTCTTAGGTATCAGCATCCCTCACAGGAAAATAAATCAAAGCACAACACATCATCAAAACTGCTAAAGACTCACAGAATCATCCCCAAAGTTTTAGAGCCTTCAGTTGTTACCATTACAAGGAGCTCGCAAGCTCTACACTTCTTCCCAAACAGCTTGTAAGCAAATTGACCCCCAACAGCCTCCTTTGCCTTTATATCACTTATCAGTAATTGATGCTCCATGTGCTCTCCATTTCTTAATGCTGAGCAACCCTTTATTCTCTCCCTTACTCCTCACTGAGCTCTCCTACCATTGCCTGCCTGCTTCTCTGTAGCAGCTACTGAAGGCATGTAAGAGACTTCCCTAAACTTTCCTGTTGCTGTTCTCTCTGGGCTTCCCAGTAAATCTGTTTCTGCTCAGACTGCAGTGATATTGACTGCATTGCAGGCACACACATACTTTGCTCAGGTTCCTTAATTAGCTTCATCTTATTTTAGTTTGCGTAAACCATGTTCTCTTTTTATTACATAAACTATTTCTTTCTCCCTCAACCACTTGTGGTGCTCCAGGCAGTTTGCTTCCAAACCAGAGGGCTAAATTTAATCCCCCACTCCCCATTCAGCTTTCTCCATTTCAGTTTTTTTGGGGGTTTTGTTTGGTGTTCTTTTTTTTTTCCTTTCTTTTCTTTTTTGGGTTGGTTTGGGGTTTTTTTCCCTCTTTCCAAGAGGCTGGGCTTCCTTTTCTATCCATAAGCCCTCCTATTTCCCCCTGCCCCCTGGATGCCTGCCTACCTTTACTCTAAAATCCAGAGGAGGATCCAATACACTTAGTTTGCCAGCTCTTCAAGAGGTATCTAAGGAGGCTGACAGGAGTTTGATGGTCTCTCTTGCAGCCAGTGGCAGCTAATGTGGTCTGAAACCCTCTCTCTTTTTTGCCATTCACACACAGTACTTCGAGCCTGCTGCTGCTGCCACTGCCTGAAAGGACCTGAAATACCACACAGGGAATTTTGATTTCTTCTGAGGAACTAGGGAAAGAAAAGAAAGAAAGGCAGGAAAACTCATCTGGAGATTGTGAAGAAGATATACAGTAACAGCAAGAAGTGGCTAGCTCTTTCCTTCTTGAATCCTGAAAAAGACCTCATTTCTCTGCCAGGTGTATGGGACTTAGATTCTGGAAGCACTGCACTGAACTGTTAAAGGTAAGGTGTTGCACTCTTCTCCTTCCTCTCTCTTCGGTATCTTTTTCCTCAACTTCCCTGTGCCTTTCCCCAGTGCTCTAAGGGTGCAAGCTCTCAGTCAGTGGATTGGTTGTTTCCCTGGTGAGGGAAATGCGAGCGAAGTTGTAAACTGATTGAGCCCGAGCTTCTCCATGGAGTTTCCCTTCCTCAAGCAGCGTGTTGTGAGCAGGTAGCCTGTGCCTGGAGTGCCTCTGCAACAGTCTTCACCAGCAGCCCACCCGTTATGGGAAGCAAACCTGTAGCATGAGGCAACGACTGTGTGTCAAGTTTGTTAATTGGCTTGGGGAAGGAAAGAAAAGCCAGCCACAACCTCGAGAGATTCCTATAGCCAAAACCACGAGGTGGGAAAGCAGAGACAGCATTATCCCAGTTATCCTTCCCCAAAAGACCCTCCAGCTCGCTGGTGTTTCTTTGTGATGGATTTCAGCTCCCGCTCAAGCACTGGTGATGTGTCTGATCCTGCTTCTGAGCACTGGGGAAGGAGGCAAATGATTTGTTGCGGGTGTCCTAAATGGCTGTGTGGTTTTTGATGGTTATTGCTTTGATCAGTGCCATTGCTTTGCTATAGGGCGATCTCTGAGCTAGAGGGGTGTTAAGCTCTGTAGGGGCTGACAAGTTCAAAAGAGAATGAAAGCAGCCTGGGTGCCGGAGGGTTTGACAGTGCTCCCCTTGCATGGGGACGGCAGGGACTGGTGTTTGGCAGAGCCTCCTGGGTTATTTCCAGTTAGCTGCTTCAGGCGTTACTCAGTACCTGCCCTCTTTCCGAAGCCATTTGCAGATGAAGCGTATTTTTAGCAGTGGTTTTCAGGGAGCTGAGCTTTTCTACAGAAGTGGACACAGCAAAAAAGGCTGTGATTTTTGCAATTTTTATCAGAAATATCATTGTTTTGTTAATTTACTACGTTTTAAGACTTTTCTTTTAAACCCCGTTCCAAATAACCCTCGACATGTAGCAGAAAGCAACGCATTCTAACCTTCCCCTTTTGAGCGGTTTGGCCAAAAAAACTTCAGTCTGAAAAGTTTTCCTAGCTTTCTAAAATAACTTTGCCAGATGTGGAAAGGGGGGGAACATCCCACAGCAGCATGGTTGGGAGAGTAGAATTTTTTAGCGTTCCTCACTTCTTTGGTTTTCTTCTATAAGCTCAGGATGTTGGATGGGCAGAGAGGCTGTAGGTTCAGGGTCTCAGTAGGGTGGGTTTTCAGACCCCATGTGCTTTTGGAAGCTGAACTACTTGTTTCTTTGCTTTGGTTGTTTGATGTTATATTTTCCTGCTGGCTCCAAGAGGCTGTTCCCACTTGATAAGTTAAAGGGGAGATGTTGCCCCTTTCTGAGATGTTTCGTGTTGCTGTTGGTACAGAAAGGGGAAGGCATCACCTCCCACCATGGCTGGGTAAGAGGTGAGGGCTGGAGATGTACCTGTCCTGACTGAGGGCTCTCAGCAGCCTGAATGGTCACGGGGAGGGCAGGGGGAAACTCCACCTGTTCCACTTGAAATGCTGTTTAATGTTTCTTATAATCATCTCCATGTACAGTAGCAGGGTTTGACAGCAACACGAGGGCTGGAGGATGGATGGGCAAAGAGAGCCAACAAGATAGGAAATTGAGGAGTGAAAGAGACAGAGGGGAAAAACCTACTGAGGAAAAGAGCATATTAAATAAATTTCAGCAAATGTAGAGATGTCAGAGCAAACAGCAGCTCATCACTGTAAAATACTACCTAATTAGTGAGGAACATTAACGGGTTTAGAGGAGAGGATGAATGGTATCACTTAAAAGACAGAAACGAATGAATGAATGTGTAAATGAAAAGAGGGGCCAGATTGTTGTTCAGTGCTCTGGTATCACCCAGGGATGCGGATGAGAGTCAGAAACCCTGGGGACTCCAAAATCCACTCCATTATTGGTATTTTCTCTCCTCTTCTCTCTCTGGGGCAAACGTAAGTTGCTCACATCCAGTGACTTCACTGCCTGACTTACAGTGAGCTGGTGTAGGGCCAACTGGTCCCACTTCAAAAATCAACGGGACCTTTCTTAGCTGCCTGAGACATCTTTTCCACCCTTCTCTGTCTCTTCGCATCCCCCTTTCCCTTGCCAGCAGTGGGACGTCTGCTCTACCACAAGACAACTTTCCCCAAGCTGCTCTCCTCCTCCTCCTCCTCCTTTCCACCCCCTCCATCCCACTGCAGCCTCCACGTGTGAAACAAGCCGGGCTGTGTGTGCTGCTCTCAGGCAGCTTCCCAGCAGCAGCAACAAAAGCCGTGTTCATAGCGGGGCTGGACCACATACGGAGCCAGAACGCGACGGCTGCCGAGCAGCCCAGAGCAGCCGGGGCTGTTTAAAGAGTGAAAGAGAGAGACACAGCAAAGAGAGGGAGCTGTTATAGGCTTAAAGAAAAAAAAGACCCTAAGAAATCCTTGAGCCCAGCGCAACAACGGAAACCTTACAGTTTACTTTTAAAAACTCAGTGCTTCCTTGTGAGAGGGCAGAACAGCTCAGCCTGTGTGCGCGGGGCAGGTCTGCGGGCTCTGCCTGTGTGCACAAGGGCGGGTGTGTGAGCACTGCCTCCCCCCCCTCTCAATGGGCTCACAGTATAAATCTAAAGAAGCTTTTTGTTGGGCTGGTGAATAGGCAGGGGTTTCGTCGTGCTCCACGCGCAGCCTTTTTTTGCAGCGCTGAGGTTTTTTTTTCTCTTCCATGTGTTTTTCGTTGGGTTTTCCCTTTTAAAGGGAAATTTCCATTTCTGTCTTGTGCGATGTTCACCCTCTCTGATGTTGCTCCAAACAGAGCAGAAGGTGGAGGGAAGGATGAGGAATACCAAAATCATCTGACTTGGGTACCCCAAGAGCCTCCATGTGCTTTAGCTGGTGTTAAGTAGCAGCCTATGGTCCGCCTTGCTCCAATTTCCTTCCCCTGCTTTACAAGCACAACCACTGTGCAATTGGCTTCAGTGATCTAATGCTCCTGAAGGCTTCAACCCATTGATGGAGGCAGCTGGAACCGTGACACAGCCCCTGTGACCAAGTGAGGATAAGGGAGAGGATGTGAGTTGAGCAACAAAGTCCAGAAGCCACCAGGCTCCTGCTGCGTAAGCTCCATGGAAGTAGCCTGGGAACCAGCTTTGCCTGTGGGTTTCTGCCTTTGCTTGAGGCTGGCTGAGGAGGAAACTTGGCTGTGCTTTGGAGCTGGAGGTGGGAGGACAGAGCAGAGGCCACAATAAGGACTCTGCTGAGAGAAGGGAGCAAGAGATGAAAGCGGGGATGTGGGGGACCTTCTGACAAGCATAATCATGTAGGTGTTCACGGTTGTCATTGCTCTTCGTCAACCAAGGCATGGCAACCCATGGCTTTTCTACAAACCCCAGTGCAACCCGAGTTGGTTGAAATAGGAGGAGCTTTGGCAGAATTAACTCAGGCAAAGAGTCCTACCCTGCTGCTCAGTTCCCCCCAGGTTGTCGCTGTGTCCTGACAGTGCGGAGGCTTAGGGCGGAAATGATCACTGATGGCTGTGAAGAACTTAGGCGTGATGGGATGTCCCAGAAGAGGCAGGTCTGTGTGGTTTAAGCTGGCAAATGTACTTGCTATGATAATGAGGCACTGGATGAATCTTGAATGCGAGGAAAGGCACTTGATTCGACAGAGGCCACATCAGGCAACACAAGACAAAATGGCATCTGCAAAAGAAACCACGTCTTATCACAGGGATGGAGTGATCAGGCAGGAAATGTCTTTTGGCAGAGTAGCGCCCATGGGTTAGGCCTGAGAGGAGTAAAGCTGTCTATTAAGCTATGCCCAATAAACCTAGCTTACATTAGCGGGAGAATATGGAATGTAAATACTCATGCTTCGAGGCACAAGGTAACCACTAAATGCCTAGTGTTAAAAGAAACTTCCTCCTCAGCAATTTATTCGCTATTTTCTGATGATGAGAACTTTGCTCTGAAGCCGGTGATAGAGGTCTTGTCCAAGACAGGATCCTGGCCTGAACACACTATTGGTTTCATCTGGTCTGGCAGTTTCCATGTGCCTTTCCCTTCTCCAATGCCCTTGGTTAGCACTGGGTAGAGGACTTGGGCACTTTATTACCAGCAGTGTAGAAACCCACTGAAGGACAGAAGGAATTGTCTGTGAAGGCTGCAGGAGATACAGATTTGGCTTAATAGGCGAGAAATGTAAATAGGAATAATTTGACAGGGTTAAAAAATAAATCCACAGGGAAAACCAACAAGAAATAACCAACGAACACCTCATGACTGAGGTTAGATCACAGACTGGAGAGAAAAGGTGTGCAAACAAAATGCAGAGGCCAGCAGCTGATAAGCAGGTGAAAATGACGGTGCTGATCCCTTCCAGCTGGAGCTCCCATCCATCATTCACACCTCCAGCTGCTGTGCTGGTGATTGAATAGTCTGTAATCCACAGCAAAACCCTGCTGCTCCTGCTGGGATCCTGCACAGGGTCGGGGATAAATACCCTCCACAACCCTGGAAATCCCCAGGCACTGCAGGCTTTTTCCAGGGCAGGGGCATATCCAGTAGTTTTGCTGGCACACACCTATTGACTTCAGAAGATTACTTTTGCTTAGCGGTCGTGCGGCGCAGCAGCTGTACATCTAAGTGTAATTAACATTACATCATCTGCACCACAGCTTCAAGGTTGAAATAACCACGTAGTTCACATATTGGAAATTACAGGATGGCTTTCATATAAATGATGAACTGTCACTGTTCCTTACCCCAGAAAAATAGTTTCTGTGGTGTTTGGTGTATAAATAATACCCTGTACCTCTATAGCGCTTAGCTTCAAAGTCATTCTTCAGTGCTGTACCATAACAAATACCCTCCCATTCTGTAATAACAGGTCTGCAGATGATGTCTTTGCCTCTGATGTAAATTACAACATGCAGCTACTGCCACTGCTGCTGTTGCATTCAGTCTGGTTTGTAAATAGTACTCTTTCTCTGCCATTGTATCTGGGGTTCAAATAATACCCTGTCTTCTTGCAGTAGTTGGTATGTAAGTGTCACCCTAATCCCGCTCAGTACTTTGGAGTGCACAGAGCATCTTGCTACCACAGAACAAATTGCAGCCTTTCACTCTGTAGTATTTGCCCTCTAACTATTACCCCGCTGTTGTGTATAGCACTTATTGTATAAATAATACCCTGCTGCCTCGCAGTAATTGATATGTAAGTGATACTGTCAGACTGCAGGGTACTTAGTCTGATAATACTGCTTACAACACTGGCATCAGATAATACAGCAGAGCTCTGCATTGAGGGACATTGGGCTATCAGCTCAGCCCTCTGGCACTGTTACTTGGGCCTCCTATCAAAACCCAGGGTGGTCAGAAGCCAGAGCTGGAGTTATCCTGCAATCACCATTGTGTCAGCAGGAAAGGGGGTCACCCCTTTGCTTAGCCAGACAGCCCATGGGATCTAGATTCTTTATGGTCTCTCTTAAGATCAGGATCTGCTTTGCCAGACACAGGGCAAAATCCTTGTCCCTTCACTATTCCCAGATTCCCTGCTGTTTGCCTCCTAAAAAGCCCCACTTGATGCTAGAGAACAGCAGAGTTCACCTCTACTAACAGCAGTCTCAGCATATGCCTTCCTGCCTGTTACAGAAGCATCTTCATTGCTTTTATTGTTCAGCTTTGAACCTGCCCAGCATTTTGAAATGCTCCAGACCAACCTCACCACTCCCCTGAGACTACAGCTCTATGCTGTGTTGTACCCATTTCATCCGCAGAATTATTCCCATTGGTACTACAGTGGGCATGTATATCTTCCTTTATGCCTTTCTGAAGTATGTGAATGCTGGCTTGGGCCATCCTCTTGCTGTATCCAGGCAAGCATATGTGGGTTATAGGCACAGAGATCTCGGAGTCAGCCATGATCTTCATTTCAGTTGATTTCCAGTGCTGTTCTTCCAGCTCTCACTAACATACCCAAAGTAACTTTGGATTAGCTCTCCAGGCACCATCACCACTCTGACCATACAGCGCTGAGTTCAAAGTGGGCTACAAAACCTTCCTGAGAAGGGAGATAGGTTCTCAGGTGAGCTGTGCTGGATATCGAGCTGACACAGCATGGTGCTTACTATGGGAAATTATGAGTCTTTCATTGAGACCTTGTTTCAAAGAGTTTCCATCCTTTCTTATGCTACCCCTACCTGATATTCTCCCTTAGTTAAGGTTTGTAGGCAGAGGTGGTATGTCCAAGATCAGCTAAGAGCACTGGAAAACGGAGGTGCTTTATCTCACTCAAGCCCCTCTTCCGTCTTTTCAATCCACACAGGCTGCGTCACTTCTCCTTTTGTTTTGGCCAGTTCCATATACTTTCCACTGGCCTCCTGCTTTGAATAAACACATCAAACCAACATAAATCTGTGTGCTTTATGAATGTTGTGCTCAACCCTTTCTTTCTGAGGTGCTAAGGTCCTCCGCTCCCCCTGCATCCTCTGTGGCAGCTCATCTGTTCATGTGTTGTTGGAGAGGGGGTGTTTTGGCAGCTTCCGAATCACAGTCTAGCATCAAAGACGAGAAGGTTAAAGGATCATGCTTAAAATGGAAACAGCTTTCTCATCCTGCAGTCTCAGAGTAATGCTGAAGCTTTACTCGTGCCTCCATTATGTGTATTGGTGAAAGCGAAGGCACTCAAATACATTGGTTGGCACCTTCTTGTCAATCCTGGCGCAGTTTGTTTCCAGTTTCTCTTGTTCTTCAACTGAATTGCTCCCTGTTCAGCAAATAGGGCTGACTTTTCCTGTGGATCTGCAGTACCTGATCCGTTAGAGGTGTCTCTCTCATCTGTGCTGTTGGTGTAATTAAACAATAATATTTTGAAGCTGATTGGGTATCAGGGCCATTAGACTGTCAGACAGATGATTGCATTTGTCTCCCTTACACAATTATGTCCTTTCCCAGAAGTTGTTTTAAGGGACTCAAATCCACATTTTTGCAGAAGCCCAAAGACTGAGAAACATTTCTGTAAATTCCATTAGGTGCCTAGCTCCATTTCCATCTTTAATTTCTGAGATACCATGGGCCGTTTGCAGGCTACCGGAGCTTTACTGAACAACCTTGACATTCTCAGAGATCCCGCAGCATCTCACGAGAGCACACTGTATCTTTTGCTGCTGCCTCCAAACTTGTATTCAAGATCTAAAGCTCATTTTCAAAGCCATCTGCTAGTTTTGTTTATGACCAATGGGGCTTGTTTCTCTTTCTCTCCAAAATACTTGCTTATACTTTTAATTTCTCTTTTGCTACATCCTGATGGTAGGAAGGCGCTTGCATTGAGTCTTGCAGAGACCAAGCACTATGCACACAGCCACAGGGGACAGGATGTCCAACATGGCTTTTTAATGTCCTTAATGCTGCACACTTGAGAGGCCCTAGGCACTGGCTGGACAAACCTGGGCTCTGCATAGACCAATCTTTATGGCCAGAACAAGCATCAGTTGTAACTCCACACCTTCCCCCTATACTTCCATTAAGAACCATTAGCTTAAAGCATGACACATTCAGCTACGTTTGCAAGAATGCTCATCCTAAATGCTGCAGAATTTTTGTTTTGAGCATTTAGCTGCCAAATAGTTTTCCTGAACATCACTCCTCTTGTTTATTTAACTAGTGCGGATCAATGTGCGTTAACGCTGTGATGGGTGTTTTTAGTTGGAGCTCTGGAATTACCACAATTCTGAGACAATGCCCAAATGTTCTGTATGATCAGATGCAGTTCTTGTACTGTGTGTAAAAGCCAAAAACAGGATTTTCCTTGCTATAGTGTCTTATGCAATTAATTCTTCTGTCTGAAAGCAGAGTGCTCTGTACAGACTTGTGGAGATTTAGACTTCCTTTTGAGAGCTCTCCCTGCAGTCTGCTGGGGACGTGCAAGCAGTTACTTGTCTAGACCAGGTTTTAATACTAGAACTCAGCCTTAATGCTCCTAACCTCAGAGGTAAATGGCACCTTTTCTATTGATTCCAGTGGTAACTTGATCTGCCCACCAGATGATTTGCCTGCCCACCTTACTGGAAGAATTGCAAGGCAGTTTGGTTAAAATAGATCATAATTATTATTTGCCTCTGAATTGGTCTTTTATGCCAATAGTATAAAACAGATTTTACTCTTACACAGTTTCTCTTGCTAATGTTGTGTGTCTGAGTTAAAATGCCAGTGTAGGATGCTCCAGGATCCATTTTAAAGCTCACATCTCCTCCATCAATGCTGGACCATGTTTACAGGTTTGAAATGCTTTGTGAGGCAGTTATTTTACTTACAAAGGGATCTGTGTTGGTGCCTTTCTGCTCTCCAAGATGTGGGTGCTGTTGGTTTAAGCTTTTCCATGTACCTCTGGAAAAACAACATTTTCCATTGCCCTTACAGGGCTCTTCACCAAACACTGGGCAATGTTTTGGCACTCTCCCTCACCCACATCTCATACACAGGAATGTATTTGCCTCTCAGAAAACTTTGTATTCCTATGTAATTGCTGGTTTGGTTTCCTCCATACCTCGCTTTCTCTTTCTGAAGGTATGGCAGATTGACTTTTCTTAGCAAACTGTACATCGGGGCTTAGCAGTAGCTTTCCAAACGTCTGTGGCTTATATCAAGGTTAAATTTCTTTCCCTTCACAGTCTACACATCACAGAATGATTTTATATTTCATGTAAGGGCATTGCTTTTATGCAGGATTCCCGTGGTCTCCCCAGATTCACATTTGGGCTCTCTAGGTTTGGTCAGGAGCATACTTTCTGGATTGCAAGACCTTTAAGGCAGAGACTGCTGCCTGCCTGTGCTGGGGTTATTCAGTGGAGCCCTGAGATGTGGGCTGTAATGAAAAGATTATTGATATGCACTCATTGACCCTAGACTCAGACTAATTTTGGAGAGGTTAATTGTCTCAGTCTTGCTCCCTCTTTCAATGCCACATCACAGTTCCTTCTGTACCTAAGCCCATTTATAAATTCATGTATATGCAGACAGAAAGCTTTCTATCTATGTAACACCCATTCAGGTCAAAGAGTTTGGCTGTTTCTGAAGTGCAATGCTTCTCTCCAGGCCAGTTTCACTGTGTTTGAAGGGAACAGACCTTTCAGTTAGGGCAGAGTATTGTGCGCCACTGAAATCTCCTTTGGGAAAAGGCAAAAGGCTGTGATTGAGTTTCAGACTGAACAGTGGGTCTGATGATTGAAAAATGATCTTTTAACGTTTGCTGCTTGTTTCAGAAAGTGTTTGTTTGAAGGGTTTTCTTAGGCAAGCTTTGGCCTAACCTAAAATGGACACCTTGGCGAGGGAGCTAAAATGCTTCTGCCACTTATTGCCTTTCCTATGCAGAGGAGTCCCATTCTCTTTTCTACTGGGTGGATGAATACATCACCCAGAGACCAACATCCACCTTCATGGAGAGGCCAGTGGCTAGAAGAGAACAATTTCCTAGGCATCTTTTCCATCGCCTTGCTTCTTCCCTCCAGTTCCTTGCCAGTCTCATAAAGTAGGACTCAAAGCTTTTGAGGTCACTGATGGATGGTCTTTTCTCTGTGGCAAACCCAAAACAAGCTTGTATGACTGTGAGCTACTTTGTTGTTATCTTCTTTCTTGTTGTGTTTTGTTTTCTGCTGTACAATTTGGCTTGGTTCAAAAGCATCGTTATAGTTGAAAAAAACAGAGATTTATTTTCTGCCTTGAGACCCTGTTGGTTTCTTCCCAAGAAGAAAAGAACAGGCTGAACCACAGGCAGGAGTTACTGCTCAGATAAAAGGACTTGACAAGTGAATAGGAGCAGTGGATGAATGTCCGTACTCAATAGGACTGCTCCTAGCAAGGAGAGCTGAGCATCCCTCAGTGTTTCCCAGCATGGCAAAATCCCCTTGGAACAACTGGAGCAGGACAGGGCAGTTGACTGTGCTTTGAGGTACCTCCGTTCCCCTAAAGGAATGGAGCAACATTAAAATAAACAGGGAATTTATTGACTGAGCCTGTTAAATTGAGTTAAATACACACTGTGTGTCTTGGCAAAGAGGGAAGAGTGTCCTGCGTGCCAGAACAGTCTTCTGGTACGTGAACAGTTTGAGCATGTAAAAAAGGAAGGAATTGTACAGGGATACAGAGCTACTGGATGCTGTGGTATGGCACCAGCTGGGGGCGAGGGGACATGCGTGACTGGGGATGAATATAAAGGAAAAGCCTGGAAGAAGAGAGAGCTGATGAGACTTTAATAGAGCCTTAAGCCCTCCACACACAGGCGAGCCTCTGGTTTGTACTGATAGACATAGACACTGACCCTGCTCAGTACCCGCCTGCTGCAAGAGTTGGTCCCTGGAAGGGAGGTGAGGGGAGCCCTCATCTCATGTCCATGGCCCATGCAATCTTCCACCACTGCTAAAGCTGTCAAGAGGGGGACAAAATGGGCTGGGAGAGCTGGTCTAGGAGGAAATGAGAGGAGACAGCAAACCATTCCCTTGCTGGAGTGTGTGAAGTGGTTTCAGGGGGTACAATGCCAAGCCATTGATTAAGCTTTCCTAGAACCAGAGATGGGAGTGAAAAGCTGCTTCTCTCTCTTAATCCTTCCTGTACCATTCTATCTCCCAGATTGGTACAAGCTGCCATGGCTGGTTTGTGCTCAGTCTAGTTGTCAGAGGTTTGCTGGCAGAGGAAACTGAGAAGTAGGAGAGTCTTCCTCAGCATAGCCAAACCCTCATTATAGTCTGAATATGAAGACTGTGGCCTCTGTTTATGCTGTGTGCTGTCTCTGTAAACTGGAAGGCAAAGCCAGCCCAGTGCCTCCATAATTGAGGTTCATTATATCAGTCCCAGACAGCAGACAGCTTTGAAAACCTACTCTGTTTTGGTATAGACCCTTCTTCAGACACCAGTGTGAGATCCTTCAGTGGCAGCATCAAAATCCACACTTGCGCTATGGTGAGGGGTTCAAATTGATGATAATATGAAGTCCTAGTGAGGAAAAGCTTGGGAAGAAAAGCTCTTTTGCTCTTAGGAGACTCTCTTTGCTTGCCTGCTCAAGAGGCGCACATGAAAGTTTGATGTGCATGTGTCTTTCTGAGGAGTCACGAATAGTTTGAGCATCTGGAAGCAGAACACAGTAATCCTGTGCTGCTCCACTGAAAATGCCAGTGATGTGCTCAGTAGGAAAAGATGGTTCTCTATCTTTTGGGGTTAAAAAGAGGGAAAAAAGCGCTAAGAGTTCGGAAGAATTCAAATCTTGCAGATTGTGGCAAGCAGTAACACTTGCTCAGGTCACTGGCACTGTCTCCTGAGCAGCACATGGTAGGCTGTCTCCCCTCTTTCCAGCCAGTAGCCAGAAAGCCCCAGGCCCTCTCCCATGCCATTTGCCCTTTCATCTTCCAGGTCACTCCGAAAGGAGGATGGAGTCAAGATTCCACCTTCTGAGCAAAGCTAAACTGTGTATGTCTTGAATTTATGAGACAGGAAATCTACTCGGGAGGAAAGCTGGGGCTGAAACAGCCTCATTTAAGTAAATCTAAGCACAGTGTTTACACAATGTCTGGAATTAATGCAGAGAAAACTTTAAGGTGCCAACTTTGGGAAGAGAAAATGGAGAGAAAAAGAGGCAGATACTGAGTCTGTGATGAAGCTGGAAGCTCTTCCTCCAGGTTGGATGGAAGATTGCTTTTACTGCTGCGAAGCACCAGCAGCATGCTCTACTTGGTAATAAAAAGGCCAGATAAGATGTGATTGCTCATCTACCTTTTGTGTCCAAGCTGTGACAGCATGCAGATGTTCGGTATTACCAGATGCGTGTATTCCCAGCATGGACAGCCTCACCAGAGATCATGGTGCAGCATGGTGTATGTAGCACATGAGTAGATGTCCTTAGCAAGAGGTTGCTGCAGGCTTTATATCTTTGAAGAGGTGCTGATCCACATGAAGGGACATGAATGCAAACCAAGGTTATGCTCAATATTACATATGACTAACACCAACCAGAAATGTGGTCACCTTACATGTCATTAGCATGACATATGCAGCTATTACAGAGGCCCTTCAGCCATGCACATGGTCTTGTGGCTCTCCCTTTGCATCTTCCAAGTTTATTGACTTCCCAAGCCAGCATGATGTTTTCTATGTACCCGAAGCACAGGAAGAGGAAAAGTCTTTACCACTGTGAATCTGACAAGGGCCAGCTTCGTGCTGTCTCTTCCAGTCCCATCCAGTGCCTTGTCAGATGGACTTTGACACCAAGCTTCTCATATATTGCCCCTAAGGCAATTTTTGGGTAGCAGAGTATTAACAGATGATGTAGGGAGTAACTAGCAGTCAGGGAAGGCTTATGTCTCCATGCCAATGGATTCTGTATTAAAACGTGGTTTCAAAGGTTTCTGGAGGGCTGAGCTGCATCAGAGCAGAAGGGAAACAAGGCTTAAGACGTTCATGTATCTTCTGCCACCTGCGTGCTTCTCTGTAATCATGTTTGCATCTTGCTCTGTAGCCAGAAGGGGATGTTTTCTCATTTTTAAGGCTGGTTCCTTGCACAAGCGAAAAGTCACATCCTGCACCAGTGAAAGTCCCCAGTGCAACCTGTGCAATCCTTCACACACCCCAGCAGAGTAATGGGCCGTTCCCAACAGGGGCAAGCAGGCACTGCCAGTCAGCTGAGCTTTACCCATCTGCAGGGGACCTACCTGCCTGTTTAGCTGATGAAGAAGGTAGTTATGTGGTGATCTAGAAAGTTTCTACTCTGTTAATGGAAGGAGGGGTTTCCAGGTCTCTCAGCCTTTTCTTTCTACTGCTCTGTCCTGGTCTTGGGTAGCTTGGATCCTAGATGCACAGAAACAGCAGCTTCCCTATTTCTCAGTAGTTCTATAGTGGTTCAGTGAACTTGAATGGGAAAAGCCCTTCAAGGGCTTGTTCTTGACTTCCTTGGATCATGGCCCAAGCTGCCTTCTTCCCCCTTATCCAGGGAGGATCCGGCTTCTCTTTTGTGTTCTGGTGGGCTTTCTCTCTGTGTCTAGGGGAGCTTTGCTCAAGGCTCAAAACAGCTCCAGAAAACAAATGTAGGTTGTAACTTTCTTTCCCTGGAATACAATTGTTTACCTGCCTCCAGTTGTTTGCCTTGCTACCAAAGAAGGGTCATGGGTGATAGTCATTTCCAGAGACAGCATATCCTGGAGGAGAGAGATTTCTAAGTTCCATTGCTTCTCTGTAGATTAAACTCTTTCTTCCTATCCTAAGTGAAAGGAAAGATCCCAATTAAACCTGATGTGCATAAAAAAATAGGGTGTAAGGAGGCTTTATGAAGTACATGATCACTCTCCCATCTCTAAAAGCTGGATGTCTAGCAGTGCTCCAGGATCTCTTACTAGCCAACAGAGAAACAGCTGAACCACTCTTTAAAGGTTCTCGACTGAGACATCTATTTCATAAGGAGATGAATTGCCCTTCAGAAGTTTCTTTTGCTCCCCTTGGAGTAGAGAGGATTTTGAGTGTGAGCTTCAGCTGTACTCAAAGGTTCATTGTTCCCTTGAATTCAGAGGCTCTAGGAGCTGTTTGAATGTGGCTTTTGCTATCCATATTGAGCAGATGCTCAGAGCCATGGCAGCTCTGGGTTTGGTGCTGGTCCCACACCTTCTATGAAAGGCTCCGGCTGTCATCTGCTTGCCATAATGGGCATTTTGCAACTTCTCTGTCCTTGAAGGGTAGGAAAATTACTGGTGTATGTTGTAGTGAACAGGCAGTTCTGGGTTTCCTGCAAGAGAGCTAGTTTTGGGGTGGCCACTGGTATGGGTTTCTGCTGTTCTGGAGCCCGTGTGTTTAGGTTGCTTCTGATACCTCAGAGAGGAAAAAAGAAAGAAAAGAGAGAAATGCTACTGAAGGAACTGGAGCTGTAATGTAAAACCAATGTAAATGAAGGGAGAATGAGAGAATGATGTGGTAGATACCAGAAAAGAGATAAATGCTTATAAGGCTTTTTGTGCTCAGTGGGACATTTATTCCAGACCATATATCTGAGCTTGGGTCACTAACTGAACCTAGAATATTACTATAGTTTTGCTAAGATTTCCTGTGGCATCTTGCGTATTGAAAGCATGTCCGTACATGCTTGGGTTATTTTGGCTTTTCCTGCACTGTATGTGCAATACAATTAGATAAACAGTCAGATTATAATAAACTGCAACTCTTTCAATGAAAGAAAATTCATAGACACTGAAAATGGTGCGACACAGAACCAGGTCCAGTCAGCTTTGGTTCTTTGTGGAGAAGGACAGAGAGGAGCTCTGGACCACAGGTTATGGCTGTGGGACACACTGATACCATCACCAAGGTGCCTTAGCAAAGCTACGTCTGAACATATTCATGCCTGCAGTAGCAAGAGGTGCTTGAGGATGGGAGCCAGCTGAGGCTTGAGCTGAAACCTGACAGTCTTGAATAAATGCTCTCTGTTTAGTGCCTTATGCACTAAGGATGCTTTGGTGCCGTTAGTTGCCGTGTCTTGTAGCGATCCAGGCAGTCGATACTGCAGGACTGTCAGTATGTGGAGGACTACATCCTCTGATGACAAAATATCTGAGCAGTTACTGCCATGAGTCTTGCTGATTGGGGAAAAAAGGACTTTATTGTTGCAGGGATGGTTTCAGTAACAGAGCAGGCAGGAGCAGCATCCAAGTTGCTCTGTACATAAAGACCTTACTCTCAGAATGCTTTGGAAGCCAGACAGAATGGAGTATTTCTCCTATTTTCTTTACAGCTGAAAAAACATGAAAAATCACAGGAGCACATTTATTGCCATATTTCAGTTCCAACGTTGGCCTTATTTAAAGAAAGGAGAAAAAATAAAACTGGTTTTGCCCATGCCCCCCCCCCCCAATCTTCCCCCCCTTTTTCTTCCCTCCCATTTCCTGGACCAGGCTGAGGTTTTTTAACAGAAAAGCTCTCAGTCCTGCACAGAGGCTGGGAACATGCAGAGGGACAATAAAGTGTTTGTTTGTACAGATCATACAGCAACGGTCTGTAGTTTTACACAGGAGAGGAGAAGCCACCTTTTGATTCCAAAGCCTACAAGGGCTTGGGTTAGGGTTAGGGTCATGGTGTTTAAATGTCCCTGCTGGTGATGATGTCTCCTCAGACCTCACCAAACCCTTGGTCCCCTGTGCTGGTGCCTGGAATCATGGTGCTGAAATAAGGCTGGATGAGATGACCATGTGCCATAGAGAAAATAAGATCTGTTTCCTGATGGGGAACAAACTGGGGATGGAAAGCCAGTTGAAGAGTGAATCCAAGGCTGAATGAGTAGTGCTGCTTTTAACTGTTGTTCAGGAGCCTCTTTACATCCACAATTTTAAAGGAAATATTGTCTTTGGATATACTTTATGCCCAGGCATATCTTCTAGGCAATGAGTGGCATTTTCCTAGCTGCCAGGAGCAATATGTAAGTGTATTAAAGGTCTTCCAAAACTGAGAAACAAGGAAGCTCAGAATGACCCATCCGCCCTATCCAAAAAACAACAGCGGGATTAAGGGTGATGAAAATCAATTTAATTGCAACAAGGGTAATTAACATGGTCTGGAACAAGCAAAGGCCAAGGGAGAAACTGCAGATGGGACTCAATTAAAATAGACTAGGACAGAAAATGCTTTCCAGCAAGCAAACAAGTTAGACCGTGCTGCAAATGGGCCATCTGGCTGGTTTCCACTGTACAGCCCTACTGTGTAGGCACTTTGTTGGACTTCCACTGTAGTGACTTTTCCCTTTCTTGCTCACTCCAGATTCTCCAGGCTTCTTTCAAAACCTGGGGACAGGGTTGGAAGAGCAAGGGATTGAACCTGTCTGTGCATATGTACACACTTCCCTCCACACACACTTGGATTCTCAAATAAACATATTTATATGCAGCCAATTTAGGACCGTCTGCGCACAAGCAGATACAGAAGCACTGCTTTTAGGCATAAAATAAAGTGGAAATAAGCATCAATGAAAGGGACAGTTGTTCTTTGGAGTGGAGAGCTCCTGAGCCTAACAGCATTTCCCAACTCTGTCCTTTTTGGAATGAGCTTTTCCTGAGTTCTCCCTGTCCCAGACTGAACTGGAGAGGGTTTTTCTTCTGTCTTGGTCACTGGTTAGAGAGGATAGGATGGATGGGATTTCCATGGCAGCCTGGTTGGATTCTTCTCCCTCCAGACTGCTTGGTACCCTGCACGGGCACAGTTATTCTGATGCAGAGGCATAGCCGTGACCTTGCATAACTTGTCCTGCCTTCTCCTATCTTCTCGCCACTTCTGTTCCAGCTGTTCTCTCAGCAAGTGCACATGGAGTTGTGCAAGAAAACAACCTGCAGGGCTGGAAGGTGTTTCTGTAGCGTGGATCTTGCAGAAAGCATAGAATCATAGAATTGCGTGGGTTGGAAAGGACCTTAAGATCATCCAGTTCCAGCCCCTTGCCATGAGCAGGGATGACTCACACTAGACCATATTGCCCAAGGCTCTGTCCTTGTACACTGTCAGGGATGGAGCATTCACAACTACTTTGATGGTTGCTGCTTGTGTGTAGGGCTCAGTGCTGCAAGATTTAGTCCCCCCTTACTGAGAGGATTGTCCCTACCTTAAACAATGCTCTCAGCAATCACCCCTGGGAAAAGCTGCACCAAAGTGTCTGCAGAACTTCTCTTCAAGGTGACTTTTTGTGCTAGAAGATAAGGACCCTGCAGCTGAGTTGGATTTTGTCAGCAGTGACCTGGTAGCTCCTATGGGTTCAGTAGTTCACCTTTTTCTAGGCAGGATACTTTAGTGTTTCCCCAGAAAAAAAAAGAAAACCACTAAATTGAAGTTATTTCCAGAGGCCTGTGTTATTTATGATATGGTAGAGGCACTGACTGTATCCCCTTCATATTGCTCAGGTTCACTTCTCTCCTTAGCCATCCAGCTAAGCCTCCAGTTAGGGGCCAGTCAGAAAGATGCTGAGCAAGGAATATTTCTGACACTACTTAGTCTGCTCCAGGCTTTATTCTGCCTTTACTCAATTGTTCAGCTCAGGCACTTTCTTATCTCCCAAAGCTTTTCCTATGTGCCAGATTCCATCTCAGCAAGCCCACACTGCTCCAGCATGGTTCTCCCGTATGTTGAACTGTACCTTCATGCTCATTAGGCACAGCTTGTTTAATCTCTGTAGAGACAACACCCATACTGGAGCCAATCACCCTCCTGCTCTGGTAGTGGAGAAGGATTGTTAGCTTTTAGGTATGAGCTATATAATCCCTTCTAGATGTTGCTTTAGAATGAGAGGGACAACCTCTTCAGTTCCCTTGGCTTGACAGACCAGGTCTTCATCATCTGCACTACCCATATCTTCTTAAACAGACCTCTGTCTTGACTTACTTCCAGAACTGCTCCTTCAAGCAGCTGTTTGCTCATTACCATGGGCTTGGACATCCCACTGGAGACAGCACGGAGTAGAGGTATTGCAGCATGGAACCACTGCTGCAACAACAGGACATTAATCAAAGGCATTCCCAGCATAGTGAATCCTGACCAAAGCCGAGTGCAGGCTCAGGGTTGGATCTCTTTGGCATGCTTCAAGGGAATGAAAAATGGAGATCAGCATTGCAAACAGCACCCTGAGGAGTAGGTTGGGTTTCTTACTGGCAGAGAGTCAACTCTTTCGCAGAATACACCCAAAACATTGTTACTGTGATTTGTTTAACCGCTGCTCACAAGGAAAACCCATTGCCTCTGGGCTTCTGTGGGATAATAGGAGCTTGGAGTGGTTTTCTCCATAGCTAAACAAAACTGCAAAGACACTGCTGGTCACAGCTGTTACCATATGAGGATATATTTCCTCATGGAAGATCAGCATAAAGTTTGAATAAGACCAGCAGTACATGAGGTTGTTTCAGCTTTCGGGATAAAGTGAAATGTCCTCTATTTAAGGCATTTTGTTCTGTGATGTCTGATGGACAGATGAACCTGCTCTCCTCCTACCCACTGCCAGTGTACACAGAAATAACAACTGTGTGGGACTCGGAACAATACCAGTTTAGGCACAGAAGCTAAAAGTCTTTTCAGCCAGCCAGCTTCCATTATATTTAAACACCTCCGTTTCCATGCTCTAGGATGTTTCTATTCTTTAGTAGGTAATCTAGATCTAAAGCTGCTTGCCACACTTGTCCAAGTTTATGATGCTCAGGGCTGTTCAGCTTGGCAAAATGCAGAGGTGTCTGAAAGCTGCTTGATCTAAGGAGCCTGGAGAAGTAAGAGCTTCTATTTAATGTTCAAGCAGGTATCATGGCTAAAGACTTAGTTACTAATGGCTTGAAGAATGTCCTTTACTTGAATCCCTTCCAAAGACCTTCTGCCCTGAAGGGTCCCTCCCTGCTCCCAGGGAGCACATGGTCTTTGCTTTCCTGTTTCTCCTTTTATCCAGAGGATGCAAATGGAGGATACCCACTGGAATGGCAGCTTTGGGATGGTGCAAGTAGAAACAATCTGAGCCCATCCTGTAGCCTCATTCCAGGGACAGTCCTCCATCACAAAGTGAAAGCGGTGACCTACTCGGGGCAGTTCTGAATACACAGTCCCATAGTTATCTGTTCTTGTAGGAAGCATTCCTCTAACTAAACAAGAATGTGTTTCAGAGAGTGGGCTTCACTTTTGCTCCAAAGCTTAAAGATATGCCAAAACACAGAGATGTCTGCTTCAAGCTTTCTGCAGTGCCTCATGTGATAGCAGTGATTGGTCTATAACCTGGAGATGTTCCCCAAAATACAGGTTGAGCCCTTTTCCTTCTCTTCTACTGGTGGCTTACCCCCGAGAATCCCTTTCTCCCTGCCTGACTTGGAGCCAAGGGATGCATTGCGTGTGCCGACTTCAGGCTTGGCAGGCTGAGATTGTGCACGGAAGGGATTTAATTTTACAAGGTGCCTTTTTGCCTTGGATCCTCCAAGACAGGTAAAAAAATGTGTGTGATACTCATAAGCGTGATTCTTCGTACTGCCTAGAGCCAGACAAGATGAATAACGCAAGAGCAGAGATTGAAACGTTGATACGTTCGTATCCATGAATTTTAATGTCAGAAGGGACAATTCCGGGCTGATCTGTGAATGTCACTTTAAACTTCACGCAGTTATCTCTGTACTAAGCCCATCAACTTACATTTGCCTAAGTGGTGCCTTCCAAAGAAACCTCCAAGTTTGAAGCTATTGAGGGATAGAAACTCCATTGCTCCCCTTGGTAAGAGTGTCAACGATCCATCACCCCTGTGTAAAATGTGGGCTTTGCTTCCCATGTGAATTTACTTGGCATGTGGCTCCCAGCTATTAGTTCTGTTGATGACTTTGTTAGATTAATGGTCCCTTTAGCACCAGCAGCCTCTGCTTGAAACAGTACTTGATCACTTCTCAGTCTTGTTTTTCCTTTTTTGTTACAATAATTACATTCAGACTTTGTAGTATCCCCTCACAAAGCATTTCCTCAGATCCTTGCTAGTGGATGTATTCTGCACCACCTTTTCCTGATATCCTCACATCAACCCAGAGGTGTGTGAAGTCTTCCCATTGCTTACCACTGAAGCACAGAGGTATTCCTGGGGGTTTTTAGGTTGGATAATAGGGGTAGCTCTCCCAAGTGACTGTCTTCTAGGACATGACACCCCATTGTCAGGCATGTTCTATGTCTCTTGCATAATGTTATATCTGATTCTATTAAAATACAATCTAACTGGAAACACATTGGGTCTAATACTGACCCCTGTAGACATCCAACAGAAATATGTCCTTCAATATCAGTGTCCCTCAGATAACTTCTTCTAGAGACCTGAAGTTAGGCTTCTGCTGAGCCATTTTAATGTATGTACTACTGACGCGGCGTTCTTCTTATCATGGAACCCTGTGAAAGTCAAACCTTACTAAATCTGATTACATGATGTTACAGGCATGCAGGCAGCTTTGTCAGACAAACTTAGAATCATGCTCACTAATAAAATCAAGTCTGGAAGCACCTGTTTTGCATACAAGTGCCTCAACTAAGATTAATATTACACCTCTTCCTCAGTGATTTATGAATTGAAGCCTGTACCTGATTTTTCCATTATTTTGCCTGGAATTTATGTCAGTCAAACTGGCGTGTATTTCAGCCTCATCGCTGTATATCTTGCCTGATTATTGGCACGGTGTTTCAGTATTTGGGACCTGCCCCAGTGCTCCAGCACAGATTATAAATGAACATCAGTGGGCCAGGAATTTACTCAGCCAGCTCTTTAAGGACTCTTGGGTACGGCTGTTCAGGCAAGCAGATTTCAGTCTGTTTATTCATAGCAGATGATGTTTCCAGTTCTCCTTGCTTACTGTTGAGCAGAATGCGCTTCATTGCCCCTCACACCTCATCCTATGAGGCACTTTCCACTGCCTTCATCCATCTACTGGCTGCCAAACACTGACCTCTTCTGCATCATGGTGGTTGACTTGGTACTGGCCATCAGTAGAGGGAAATGAAGTCAAATGTCATGCTGCAAAGAGGTTCATAATACATTGCTTACGCAGATATCATTCCTAACCGGAGAGACATCCAAACATATGTACAGTTCCATGGTTTCTTCCTGATGTTGGCACTTACCTGTCACTTTATTCCCATACACAGCAGAAATTGAGATATGTCTATTTGATCTTGTTCAGCCCTTCAGCTGCAGGCTCAAGCAGCTTCTCTGCTGATGTGTCCCAGCCCTGTTCTCTCTTATTGTCTGCCAGTGTAACTGTGCCTATTAACTAAAGCTTCCACAAAGATAAGATTGTGTGATGTGTCAGGTCGAAATGAATGAGTGCGTGGAGGTCAATTCTCTCATAAGTGAAAAGGTTAATGCCAGGCTGCACAGGATGAGGTTTATTTTTGGCCTTTTCTTGTGCCAGTGAGGACACTTAATGTCTTTCTGCAAGGTCAATAGGCGTATACTCAGTGTTCACTGTCAGCTGGAATATTTCTAGATCATAGGAGTTAAACAGCCAATATTTGGACAGGTTACCTCAGAGGAAACACCAGTGATTCAGTAGGTGCGGTCCTTCTGAGTCAGGGCTGAGATGTGATGCCAGATGATGCTGTGTTGCTGGAGGACAGGGTTTGTATTTGAAATACAAACCAATTTGAGTGTTTGTGGCCATTTAATATCTCATGATATTACACTGGATGATAATCCAGTTAGGATCAATTTGATTGGCCTCCTTATATTGCTTCTGCCATCCAGTATTAGCAGGATGCTCCTTTCCTTTCTTAAAGGTTTCAGAAAGAGCAGGCTGCTCTGGCTAATTGAGGGAAACCAGCAGAATATTTTTAGGGTGGATTTAAGATGCCCAGAGTTGTATTCTGTGGATTTCTTGTATCAGTTCAGGAGCCATTTGCAGTTAAGGCTATGTATGCTGTCAGTGTAAGAGTATTGGACCAAAGCATTGTAACCTTTGCCTTTTCCACCATGTAGAGGGCAGATTTCCCTTCAGAGCACTTTAAGGTATGCAAACTGTATCCAACCATCTGGCCTAAGAGCCAATGCTGATTTAAGTGGGAGATGCTGGTGAGGGGCAGCTCCTGCTCTGAGACAAAGACTCAGCGGATGTGATGGTCCCTCTTGAGTAAATACATAGTAAGTGTAAAGATCTGTCGCAAAATCGTCTTTCAGCTTCACAGGTAAGATCAAATCACAAGAGAAAGAATGGCAGAGCAATATAATAAGTGATCTATAATAACTCTTCAGTCTGTCGTACCTAGCAGAGCATCTTATTTGTCTCAGACTCATTTCCTGAAGCAAGAGGCACTTTGAGACAGCGTTCTTCCCCAAGGACCAGCTTTCACTGCCACGTGTAAGAGGCTTAAGGGGTGACTGAAACCATCTCGCTGCCCTGCAGCAGCATCATCCACAGCTCTCTGCTCCCTCTGAGCATACAGCTCTCATAAATCCTTTCTCCCTGTGCTGTTTCTTGCAGGTAAACTATGACCACTTTACTATTAGTGTTTGTGTGTTTGCAAGTCATCACTGCAGCCACCTCTGTGGAGCTCTCAGGTACGTGCTCTGGGCTGCGGGAAAGCGGGACTGAGCAATGTGCTGCTCCTCTGTTGGGATGGCCACTGTGCCATAGCCTCTTACTGCTCTTGTGCTTGGGAGCCAGAGAGGCAGCTTCAGGAAAAGGCAGACTTAAGGGGAAAATAAGAGAATTTCAGCATTTTGCTTTTTAAACTCTATCAGGTGTGATCTATCTGTGTGCGCTGCTGTGCAGCCCTTCATTCCCACATCCAGAACTGGTCTAAATCCCTAAAGCAACCACGGCACAAGGTTGCTTATAGCTTCCCTTTCTGAAAGTTATTTTCAGCAGACTAGACCAAAGACAGTATGTCTGAATATGGAGGTACAGGTTTGCAAAGCAAAAACAGGCATTGGAGCATATGGAAACAGTGGGTATTTGTGATTTAATGCATCATTGATGTAAGCATTATTTTGTTTGGGAATCAGCAGACAGTAGTGATGGCCTGGAAGTCAAGATACCTGAGCAGTCTCCCCTGCGTGTTATCCTGGGAAGCTCCCTGAACATCCCGTGTTACTTCAACATCCCAGAGGAACAGGACACCAGTGCTCTACTAACCCCACGGATCAAATGGAGCAAGCTCTCCAATGGAACCGAAGTTGTCTTGCTGGTGGCCACCGGTGGGAAAGTCCGGCTCAACACTGAGTACAGGGAGGCGATCTCTTTGCCCAATTACCCGGCCATCCCCACGGACGCCACTTTGGAAATCAAGGCACTAAGATCCAACCACACTGGGATTTATCGCTGTGAAGTGATGTACGGGATTGAGGACAGACAAGACACAATAGAGGTCCTAGTGAAAGGTGAGATCCTGCCCTTGCTCTTGCCTCTCACAGAAAAGCAAGGCAGAAAGGGGGAAGAAATATATGGGCAGAGGAGATATTGGTCTCCCCATAGGCATAAACCCTTTCAGTCAGGTCATAGATAAGGCAATGGGATGGTGAGTGGAAGCCATGGGTCAGTCATTTATTTTAGCAGGCTAGGACCAGACTAAACAAACCAGTAAAGTGACTCATGGCAGAATATATGGCAATAAAATGACTCTTCTGGCAGAAGGTGAGTTACGGAGACAAGACGACATCCTTGGCAGGAGATGGTACTGGGCACGCTGGGCTATTGCTCAGAGGGGTGAAGCTGGGCTGTTATGACACCTTTTGTTTCTTCCCCACATTTTAGGAGATGGGATGCCCTCAGCTGGAGAATTGGTCTGGTCTAGAAAAACCTTTCCTATCATCTCACAAAGCCCGTCCTAGAAATGGGTGGATAAAATAACAAGTTTCCTACAAGTCGTATCTTGATCAGGGCTTTTGCTTTCAGTGTAGGACAGAGACAGCTCCCACTACAATAGTTAAGTGGCAGGCCTCTGCTGCTCATGTGCAGTGAAGTTTGTATCTGACAGCAGAGGCTGAGAGCTCCCCATTGGCTTCTGGTGAATTTTCCACTTGACTTAAAGCCCACTCATGCCAGATCAGAGCATACCAATAGCCATCTTTTATAAAAGATATATTTTGCAGCAGGTCAGGAGACTTTAAGTGTATTTACCTCTTGTTATTGTATCCTGGGTGTTCGTACAGTGGCTGACACCCTGCACCCTTGGTCCTGAGCAGAACCTTGAGAGGTGGCAGCTTCCACAGTCCCTGCTCTGCCCCACTGGCTGATTTCTGAACCCTGTACTTAGAACGCTGTATCAGGAAAGCACTGAGACCTGACGGTAGTATTAGCAATGTGTTCTGGGCAACAGGTATGCTCCCAGGGTCCATGCTACTGTTCAGGTACTGGTTTTTAATGCACTATGATTTTGCTACAGCACTATGGGAGAGCAGTCTCTGTCCTAGGTCACCAATGTGCTCCACAAGGTCCTGTGAAAGCAGCCCATCAAGTCACCCTTGGCTTGGGATGCTCAAATATAATCAGCATAAATAGTTCATTGTTTCTAGTTGATACATGTAGTATCTGTCCAAATCCATAATCTCTCTATAAGGAGAGGGGCTGGTTGCTCTCCAGCAGACGTGTGAGTGATGATCATTGTGTTTTCCAGGCGTTGTATTCCACTACAGAGCAATCTCCACAAGGTACACCTTGAACTTTGAGAAAGCAAAGCAGGCCTGTATCCAGAACAGCGCTGTCATTGCTACTCCTGAGCAGCTGCAAGCTGCCTATGAGGACGGGTACGAGCAGTGTGATGCTGGCTGGCTGGCTGATCAAACTGTCAGGTAAGGAACAGTGCAGGGGAAAGCCACAGCAGGGTCACAGGGAAGGGCTTCTGTAATGAAGACACAGACTGAAAATGGCTGAGAAACCTGCTAAAGAGCAGCTGTTGTAGCTGCTGGTGTGCAGAGAGAGGTAACAGATTTCACATCATTCTCTGCTGGGGAGAATTTGTAGTAGGAAAGCAGGGAGACCACTGTCCTCCTCAGCTGGTGTTGACAGCTGAGGGGGCAATGGTTTAATCCTGATCCTTCATCTTCCCTGAGCAAAATGATGCTATGCCAAAATGCAAAAACTTGGCTCCGCTGTAGAGCTGTGCATGCCCTCACTGGGAGGTACCTTGGCCTGATGTCTTTGGCCAGTGATCCTGCTATGCTCAGGACCATCATGGGGAGGGCAGGACAGCAGACCATCCCTCGCCTTCCCCATAACCCAGGAAAAGCCATAACCCGTCACACTATGCAGTGCTTCACAGTTCCATCCTAGCCTAACTGCAGCTGCCAGGGTTCTGCCCCCCTCACTCCTTACACTCTCTTTCCCCAGGTACCCCATCCATTGGCCCCGGGAGCGCTGCTACGGTGACAAGGATGAATTTCCAGGAGTGAGGACCTACGGTGTCCGTGAGCCAGATGAAACCTATGATGTTTACTGCTATGCAGAGCAAATGCAAGGTGATTTGGGGCTTTTATTGTTACTAGATGCAGAAGCAGGACAAAGCTCTGATCATGCTTATACTGCACAACAGTAAATACAGAAAGGCAAAGGGTCTAGAGGCAAGACAGGTTAAAGACACCCAGCAAGGCCAGATGTTCTCTATAGTCTCTTTGTTAGGCCTTGGACAATTTTAATGCCAAAGGGCTAATGTATTACAGAGGGTGGAGTCTGTCTAGCTTCCACATGAATCCATGTGCATCTCTGGTCATCCATTTGAGGGTGTGACATTGAGGTGTCCATCACCCACTCTTATGATGGGGATCCATTGGAATATTCAGCACATCAGAACTGAAATTTTCCTGTGTCTTCCTCTTGCCCTGTGGCTCCAGCTGGTTTGGGATGTCTGTATTCAGCCTGTAAGAATCCCTTTCTTTTGGACAGTCACCAATATGGGGTTGCAGTTCAGCTGTAACAAACAGGGCTTTTCATCTTATCCACACTCTCAGGAGTGGGAAAGGAAAGGAACTGGGATTAAATTGCACAGCCTAATCCTGTGCTAACAGGCTCTGTGATTGCAGGTAAAGTCTTTTACGCCACCGCCCCCGAGAAGTTCACCTTCCAAGAAGCTTTTGACAAGTGCCGTAGTTTGGGGGCCCGTTTGGCCACCACCGGGGAGCTGTACCTGGCCTGGAAGGACGGCATGGATGTGTGCAGTGCCGGCTGGCTGGCCGATCGCAGCGTCCGCTACCCCATCTCCAGAGCACGGCCCAACTGCGGAGGGAACCTGGTGGGAGTGCGCACCGTGTACCTGTACGTCAACCAGACCGGGTACCCTCACCCCCACTCTCGCTACGATGCCATCTGCTATAGCGGTGAGTGCGTTGGGGCTGTGGGATAAGGAGCATGCAGTGCATCAGGTAGCAAGGGCTCCCTGGCCAGAGCTAACATCTTGCTGCTTTAATTTGGTTTTAAGAGAGGATGAAAGCAGTTTTGGCAAAGGACTCGGTCAGGTTCGTGTTCAGGTAGGAAGCAGATCCAGAAAGGATGCCTGACCTATGCAAGAGCTGGTGGTGTAACGCACCTCTCTTCTCTCCCGTTGTCTTTCTCCCACGGCTCAGATCTCTTGAGGTTATCCAAGCTGCCCCCCCCTCCCTCCGGCCACCTTAAATTCCTGGCAGCAGGCACTAGAGGTCAGTGCAGACTTGGATATGGGCAAGGTGTTCCCGGGAAGAACGGGAAGGAGCGCGAAGAAAGTCCGCTCGGATTTATCAGCTGCGGATCATGTGGTGGCTCACTGCCTCCAGCTCATGAACATGCCCTTCCTGCTGAGGTGTAGCAGAAAGCAGTAGTAGAAGCAAGGAAACCACTTCTTCCACCGGACCATCACGATTTCCCTGCTCCCCTCAGAGCCAGCAAAGACGCAGGTTCTCAGAGGCTAAATTGACCTCATCTTCTCTGATCGCTGCTTTGTGTCCTGGTGCAGGGGATGACGTTGAGACTCTGGTGCCAGGGCAATTCATTGATGAGACTGGAAGCGAGCTGGGCAGCGCTTTCACTGTGCAGACCGTCACCCGCACCGAGGTGGAGCTGTCACTGCCCCGCAATGCCACGGAGGAGGAGGCCCGCGGCAGCATCGCCACGCTGGAGCCCATGGACATCACCCCCACTGCCACCGAGCTCTATGAGGGCTTCACTGTCCTGCCCGATCTCTTTGCCACCGGTGTCACAGTAGAGACAGCAGTCCCAGAGGAGGAGAACGTGACCAGGGGGGATGTCACGGGGGTGTGGGCTGTGCCTGAAGGGGTCACCACCATCACTTTAGGCACTGCCATCACCACCGAAGCGGCAGAGGCAAGCACGGTGGAAGAGGCCCTGGGGGTGACTGCCACACCAGGGCTGGAGCCTGCTTCAGTGTTCACAGTGGAAGATCAGCTCGTGCAAATGACAGCAGCGCCCGGTGTCGGTCTCCTCCCCGAGCAGCCCATCTCCCCCACAGGTAAGTCACCAGGACTGAGAAGCCTGAAGGTCAGTTTCTCCTTGGGGTAACCATTCAGCTGAAAACAGCCTGAGCTTCTGCTATCACAAGGTCCATGGAGATGTGCAGGCCTGTTTGGGGTCAAGGATAGGCTGAGTACATCCACTGCAGTATGACAAGGAGGGGTGAGGAGGAGGATGTGAGCCACCCCATCATGGGCTGAAAAGGACCCAGCTGGCTGATGCTTGGAGCTGCAGTGGTCACACTGCACTCCCATATGCATCTGCCCCCCAGAAAGGGGAAAGACAAGGTAGGAAGATCCTAGAGGAAGGCTAAAAAATTCCCAGAACATGGCGGTGGATCTAACTGAATGCGGCATCTCCGTCAAAGTGGGGTTGTCAGGCACTGGTCCCTGCACTGCTGTTGGGAAGACACTTTCTGGTGGCACACCTTGGTGTAGGGGGGAGTCCTGTATCTGTTGTCTCACCACAGCATCTCCTCTCTCAGGTGTGGTGTTTCACTACCGTGCTGGCACCAGTAGATACGCCTTCTCCTTCGTCCAAGCCCAGCAGGCCTGCCTGGAGAACAACGCCGTTATTGCCACTCCAGAACAGCTCCAGGCTGCCTATGAGGCTGGGTTTGACCAGTGCGATGCCGGCTGGCTGCGGGACCAGACAGTCAGGTACTGATGTGGGGAAGACACCTCTCAAAATGACTACTTACCCATGAAACTGAGGCTTTACTCTGCCTTGTCCTGCTGCTCTGTTCATTGGCATCTAAAGCTTTGCTGACCTAAGGTTGTCTCCAGGCCATGATATGTAGTGGCCAATAGATGTGTTCTTCTCAACCTGTCCTACCTGATTCCTAACCTGTGTACACATTCTGCAGTGGTGAGCTCCCTGACATGTAAGAGAAGTAGAGGAAAGTTTGCATTCATTGCCCCAAGCTGGAAGTGGGTTTGTTTCCAAGTCACGCTGGGGTCTCTGAGCACCCCTAACAGTGAAGTATTTGTGTCTTGCTCCCAAATACACTGAGGTTCTTCAGTCCAGAGTACATAAGGCTGACCTTGGTTTAATTCCTTTTCTTTTGGTAGGTATCCCATTGTGAATCCCCGAAGTAACTGTGTAGGAGACAAAGAGAACTCCCCGGGTGTGCGGTCGTATGGCATGCGCCCAGCCTCAGAGACCTATGATGTGTACTGCTACATCGACAGGCTTAAGGGTAAGTTCTCTCCATTCCTACGGGCACTGCTGTGGAGCAAAAACGTGCTTCACACCTCCACATCAGCATGGGTATGGATGGGATGCAGGGACTCATGCCTGTTTTCTCTCCCATCCCTTAGGCGAGGTGTTCTTTGCAACCCAGCCACAGCAGTTCACCTTCCTAGAAGCTCAGCAGCACTGTGAGAGCCAAAACGCCACGCTGGCCTCTGTTGGCCAGCTCCACGCCGCCTGGAAGCAGGGTCTGGACAGATGCTATGCTGGCTGGTTAGCCGATGGCAGCCTCCGCTACCCCATTGTGAGCCCCCGTCCTGCCTGCGGCGGGGATGCGCCTGGCGTGAGAACCATCTACCAGCACTACAACCAGACGGGCTTTCCCGACCCATTGTCCCGGCATCACGCCTTCTGCTTCAGAGGTACCTTCCCACCCACTGCAGGGTGTGTAGAGCTGTCTTCTCAGGGAAAGGGATTCCAGAAGGGAGGTTGGGAATATTGGAGTCCCAGGTCGGGAAAGCACCAGCATCTTGGACTGTGACTTTTTGGGAGCTCACTCCAATCCCTTTCTGTTCCAGCTCTGCCACCTGCGGAGGAGGAAGGGGTCACCTCCTTCTATGAAGAAGATGTGCTGGCAACCCAAGTGATCCCTGGAGTGGAGGGGGTACCCTCTGGGGAGGAGGTGACCATGGAGACAGAGTTTGCCACTCAACCTGAGAATCAGACAGCCTGGGGGACTGAGGTCTTCCCAACCGATGTGTCGCTGCTCTCAGGTGGGTCAGAGCTTCCCCATCTCCTGGGTCACGCTTGGCTGGTGTTGCAAGGTTGGGATTCCCACAGAATAAATGGGCTGTGTCCTTGCTGAAGGGGAATACTCTAAATCTAAATGATTATCACCGTATTAGCAAAGGCTGAGTCTGTGCACGCAGAAGGAATTACACGTGTATTATTGAACTTTTATCTAGGACTGAATGAATGACCAGCACATACAGCATTGCTAGAGCACCTCACAACATATGTTGTTGTGTATCTGGGCTGGCAGGCTAGAAACAGATCTCATGTCATGTCTTCTACAGAAGACAGAGCTGCAGCGTGGTCAGAGCAGCACCAACCTTTTTCTCTTCCAGATGTTATCTCCAAGGAAGCAGTAGCTTGGTTGTGGCACCTGGGAATTAGTGTGGCTGTTGCCAGCATCCTGTGTCAGAAGATTATATACTCTGTCAGTTTATATTTATATTTATATATTCTGTCAGATATATTTCATTTACAGTTGTTTAAGATACAATGCTCATTAAGAAATTTGAAGGGACCAAATTATTTCTGCAAGCACATAGGACATTTTGCCTTTACCTCAAAGGTATCAGCGTGGAGATAAGGTCAATCAGGAAATTAATAGCCTTCTTAGAACAGTTTAGTAAATAATCTTCCTATCTTCCTCTCTTTGTTTTCTCTTTCTTTTCCAGTGACCCCATCTGCTTTTCCTCCCGCTACCATAATACCAGAGGAAACACATACAGATGCTTCTGTCAGCGAAGTGTCAGGGGAGGTGACTGAGTCTGGAGAGCATCAAGTCAGTGGTGAATCTTCAGCATCTGGGTGGGTGTCCGGAGTCCCGGATACAAGCGAAGAACCATCTTCTGGAGTTTTTGGGCTTGGTGGAGAGCACTCAGGGATTGGAGAAAGTGGATTACCATCAGTAGACCTGCATACCAGCGGCTTTCTACCTGAAGAAAGCGGGCTACCCTCAGGGGACCTGAGTGGTGTGACTTCGGGTATTGTTGATATCAGTGGCTTATCTTCTGCGGAGGAAGATGTATCAGTGTCTATTTCAAGGATACCAGAGATTAGTGGGATGCCATCTGGAGTGGAAAGCAGTGGGCTGCATTTTGGATTTAGTGGAGAAACATCCGGTGCTGAACTAGTCAGTGGCGTGTCATCTGGAGAAGAAAGTGGACTTGCCTCTGGTTTTCCTACTGTCTCTCTTGTGGATACCACATTGGTGGAAGTTGCAACAACAGCACCGGAACGGCGAGAGGAGGGAAAAGGATCCATTGGAGTCAGCGGTGAAGGAGACCTCTCAGGGTTCACATCCGCTGAGTGGGACACGAGTGGCAGAGCCCAAGGGTTACCCTTAGGAGAAGAGCTCAGCGGGGAGCCCTCCGGAGGGTGTGAGCTCAGTGGGGAACCTTCTGGGGTACCCGAGCTCAGCGGGGAACCCTCTGGAAGGTCTGAGCTCAGTGGGGAGCCTTCCGGGGTACCTGAGCTCAGTGGGGAACCCTCTGGAGGGCCTGAGCTCAGTGGGTTGCCCTCAGGACTGGATGTCAGTGGTGAGCCATCTGGAACACATGAGATCAGTGGTCTGGTGGACATAAGTGGCCTTGCTTCTGGTACTGATGGAAGCAGTGAGGCTTCGGGCATTACCTTTGTAGATTCCAGTTTGGAAGAAGTGACCACAACCCCCTCAGTTACTGGTGCAGAAGCAAAAGAGATCTGGGAAATCAGTGGGTTGCCTTCAGGAGGTGAGCAGGCATCAGGCATGGCATCCGGGAGCTCAGACATCAGTGGGGAGCCTTCCGGGCACATGGACTTTGGTGGGAGTGTTTCTGGAGTGCCCGAGATGAGCGGGCATCCGAGTGGAGTGGTTGACAGCAGTGGAGAAGTTTCTGGGGTCGATGTCAGCAGTGGGCTACCATCTGGAGAGGGAAGTGGACTCACCTCTGGCTTTCCCACAGTCTCTCTTGTGGATACCACTTTGATAGAAGCTGTAACACAGACATCAGTTGCACAAGAGGTGGGAGAAGGGCCATCTGGGGTAATAGAAATCAGTGGATTTTCTTCTGGAGACGGAGGACTATATGGAGAAGGGTCTGGAGCCATGGAGGCTAGTGGGTTTCCCTCAGGGACAGGAGACTTCAGTGGAGAGCTGTCTGGGATTCCATACATCACTGGACACATTCCTGCAGCCACAGATCTAAGTGGCCAATCTTCAGCAGTGACCGACGTTAGTGGGGAGGCCTCAGGGCTTCCAGAAGTCACTTTGGTCACTTCTGATCTAGAAGAAGTTGTGACAAGACCAACAGTATCACAGGAACTGGGTGGGGAAACAGCCGTCACGTTTCCCTATGGCTTTGGGCCGAGTGGTGAGGCCTCTGCATCTGGTGAGCTAAGTGGGGAAACATCCGCATTGCCAGAAAGTGGTGTAGAAACATCAACAGCTTATGAAATCAGTGGTGAAACACCCGCACTTCCTGAAACTGGTATAGAAACATCCACAACTCAAGAAATCAGTGGTGAAACATCTGCATTTCATGAGTCTGGTGTAGAAACATCCACAATTCACGAAATCAGTGGCGAGACATCTGCCTTTCCTGAATTTAGCATAGAAACATCAACAATCCCAGAAACCAGTGGGGAAACATCTGCATTTCCGGAAGTGTTCATAGAAACATCCACAAGACAAGAAGCCAGGGGTGAAACATCTGGCTATCCTGAAGTCATCATAGAAACATCCACAGCTCAAGAAGCAAGTGGGGAAACCTCTGCGTTTCCTGAAAGCAGCACAGAAACATCCACAATACAAGAAATCAGTGGGGAAGCATCTGCATTTCCTGAGATTAGAATAGAAACGTCCACAAGTCAAGACATCAGTGGGGAAACGTCTGCGTTTCCTGAAATCAGGATAGAAACGTTCACAAGTCAAGAAGCCAGGGGTGAGACGTCTGCTTACCCCGAAATCAGCATAGAAACATCCACGGTCCATGAAACCAGTGGGGAAACATCTGCCTTTCCTGAAATCAGCATTCAAACCTCAACAGTCCATGAAATCAGTGGAGAAACGTCGGCCTTTCCTGAAATTACCATAGAAACTTCGACAGTCCGTGAAATCAGTGGAGAAAGTTCTGCGTTTCCTGAAATCAGAATAGAAACATCCACAAATCAAGAAGCCAGGGGTGAAACATCTGCCTATCCCGAAATCAGTATAGAAGCATCCACAATCCATGAAACTAGTGGGGAATCATCTGCCTTTCCTGAAATAAGCATAGAAACATCAACGGTCCACGAAATCAGTGGAGAAACATCTGCATTTCCTGAAATCAGCATAGAGACTTCGACAACCCATGATACTAGTGGGGAAACTTCTGCCTTTCCTGAAATCAGCATAGAAACTTCAGCAGTTCACGAAATCAGTGGAGAAACATCTGCCTTTCCTGAAATTAGAATAGAAACATCTACAAACCAAGAAGCCCGAGGTGAAACGTCTGTGTTTCCCGAGATCAGCATAGAAACTTCTACAGTCCATGAAATCAGTGGGGAAGCATCTGCATTCCCTGGGATTAGCATAGAAACACCAACGAGTCAAGAAGCCAGGGGTGAAACATCTGCCTATCCTGAAATCATTGTAGAAACATCCACAGTTCAAGAAGTAAGTGGAGAAACCTCTGCGTTTCCTGAAATCAGAATAGAAACATCCACAAACCAAGAAGCCCAGGGTGAAACATCTGCATTTCCTGAGACCAGCATAGAAACATCCACAGTCCATGAAACCAGCGGGGAAACATCTGCGTTTCCTGAAATCAGCAGAGAAACATCCACAGTCCATGAAACCAGTGGGGAAGCATCCACGCTGCCTGCTGCTAACATCGATATAGCTGCTAATATAGATATAGCTGCCACATCTTTGGCCAGTGGTGAGCCCACTGGTGCTCCAGAGGAGAAGGAAATTCCTGATGCAACATCTGGATCTGTGACGCACTCAATTGCAGGGGAAGCCTCTGTCCCAGACATTGTAATTAGTACCAGTGCTCCAGATGTGGAACCAGCACAGGGACCCAGGAACCTTGAAGAGGCTCAGCTCGAAATAGAGCCCTCCCCTCCTGCGGTGTCAGGACAAGAGACGGAGGCAGTGGTTGTTCTAGACAATCCCCATCTGCTGGCCACCGCTACTGCTGCTCTGCCTCAAGTCCCACAAGAAGCAATAGACACATTAGGACCCACTACAGAAGGTACCGTGTCTTCTCATATGGAAGGGAATGTGCTAGGGAAGGGAGGGAGGGGGCATAGCTGTTACTTTTCTTGCTTCTTCTACAGCAGCCAGCATTAACACAGAAACAGGCCTGAGCAGAGCATTATTGTGGCAGGAAGCCAGAAAAGTGTGGAGTTTTTCACAGGTTGTGCTTGTTGAATCGTAGCATCATCTAGGTTGGAAAAGACCCTTAAGATCATCAAGTCCAACCTTTACCCCAGCACTGTCAAGTCCACCACTAAGCTATGTCCCATCTACGCATCTTTTAAGTACTTCCAGGGATGGTGACTCCACCACTTCTCTGGCACCTGCCCAGAACATGATGGAGGCATCATCTGCTTGTGCCCCCTGAGGTACCCAGATCATCACATAGGGGCATAAGTGAGCTCTCCCCTCTGTCCTACTGGAGATGGCGGTTTGAGAAAGAGTATTCTGTGAATGGTCATTGAGAACTGCTGTGACCATGTCCCTGGGTGTAATACAGCTGGGAAGGCACTAGGGCATTCACACCCCCTCTGAGATTGCTCTAAGGCATTGCTATACTCCAGAGAAAACAGCAATCTTTTTCCTTTTGTGTGGAAACAAGAGCAAAGACAGCTCCACCCGCCAGAGAATTCCAACCTGGCTGTGGATGCAGCCGAGAAGTTGGATAAGATGGGCTGCAAGACTATGTCCTGTTTTGTTTCTCTTCCCATGATTGTCAACTCGCTGCCTGTATTCCCAAGTGTTTCATAGCGCTTGATCCAGAGTGGGAGGCTGGCCATCAGCACCTTTCATTGCCAAGGAGTAAGAGGCAAAGCAAGCCAGCTAGGGATAAAAACCTCTGCTCTCAGCATCATCTGCAATGTTTGCATTGGGCAAAGTGCTCCAATCCCTTTGGCACAGGGCATGGCCACCCTCTGGTTTGTCTTAGGCTGCTCTCTGCAGACAAAATGGGCTAAATGTATGAAACGATGCTCAGGACATCGATACCTTTTGTCAGCTCCACTAACAAATGCCCTTCCTTCCACCCTGCCCCTTTCTGATGCGTTAGTGTTTTGTCTTTGGTAGGAATCCTTGTTGCCAAGTATAAATGGACACAGTATTTATATCTGAGCAACCATTTATGGTGAAAACACACTCTTAGCTTTCTGGCAAGCATCCCCCAAGCAGTGTTCACGTGCTGTGGAGGCACTGGGATACTGCAACGCGAAGAAAACAAGATGGGACGTTGTTGCGCTTGCTGGTGGCTGCCTCTTGGTAGAAGAGGAGCCCCGCAACATCCCTGGCCATGGCTTGGTTTCACCCTGCTGCAATTAGGAGCCTGTTCTTGTGTTTCCCATTTGAAAACCATCAGTGCTTGTGTTGTTGTATAAAGGTCTTACATATGATCAGTTCCCAATGGGTTACACCTTCATGTAGGACAGTTGCTTAAGTATGGTACGAAATGTATGTGCAAAGAGATTTGCTCAGTTCCTTCTAGCAAAAGTAACATAGTTCCACTCCCTTCCTCCATTTCCTCATGAACTGCTGCTTTTGGGTTAATTTACACCATTCAGCATGGGTAGCTCTGGACTCAGCAGGTGTCTGTAAATGCAGGGCTTTGTGAAGCTCAGTCTGGTTTCTAACATCATTTCCATCCCCAAAGTGTTCCGGATGAGTCACTGCGTTTCTCTCTGCGTCAGTTCTCTCCCTCTGAGAAAACAGGTAATCACAAACCTTTGTTCAGTCCTGCTCCCAACACATTTGAGATCCTGTCTGCGGAGCAGAGGATGCTGCAGGAGTGGGTGACGGCAAGTCAACGGGGTCATTGCTGGATGCCTGGTGCAGCATCCAGGGCTTGGCAGGCTTTACACACCTAAAAGCCCTCCTTCCACACCTAATGTGCTCTGCTTTTGGGCCATGCTCACTGCCACATCCAATCCTAGACATAAAAACAAGCCAGCAAAGGCAGGGTTGAGGAGAAGGAAGGAAACCAGCCAGTGAGGCTCAGCAAAAAAAAATGAGAAAGAAATATTGGCCCCAAAGTGCAGTTTTATTTCACTGCTTTTTCTTTTTATAAATTACCCACAAGGCGATTGCCAGATTCTTGGGAGCATTTGTTAGCCAACATTCCCGTGAAGTATTTGGAAAGAAAACCATGTGTTCGGCAGCTCATGTGTGAAGAAGCTGGAGAAATGTTCTGAAATTGGAACATTCTGTGTATTTGTAAGTGATGGGGATGATGATGTAGCAGCTGGGGTTTCTTAGCAGGTGACAGGGAGAGGTAAGTAACGATTGAAGTTTAACTGTAGGCTCTTTATATAAACTAGGGATGGGCTTGAGTGCACGTGCGAGGTTGGTGCTCCCACTAGAGAAGGTATTCTAGGGTAAAACATCTCTTTTTACTGGCAGGTTTCTTTACTACAGTGTCCCTGTAGGGTTAAATGCAGTCAGGGTCTGAAGGAAACTCATCCAGGTGGCAAGAAGTGTATTGGCCGTGAACTGGCAACATCATTTCCAGAGAAATAGAGCAAAGTGATGACAAAAGAAGGAAAAAAAAGAGAAAAATAATCACAGATTTCCTTTTTTGGATCGTTACCCTTTTTACAGTGCTCTGGGGATTGTGAACATGGAAAGCCTGCAAGGAAGAACCACAGGCTGGAGCCTGAAGTGCTATTTCTCGTGTTGCGGCTGCCTTTCTACCTGAAGCCTCTCAGTTCTTGCAAAAAGATCAGTTCTAATATCTGTGCCTTGTGCTATGCTCAGAGTCTGGAGGGTGTAATGGATGCCCATTAAGTGCAATTTATTTTAACTAGCACTGAAGCACTCGTTCAGCTTAGTGAGGAGCAGGAAGACGTGGTGGTTGTCCTCTTGTCCCATCATTGAAGGGTTCCAGTTAGATCTAGCAGTCTTTTTAGTGGGATGATTTAAGAAGAATGATGGGTTTTGCTCTGCTGTAGCCTCTACTTTTCTCTAAAAGCCAGAAGCACAAGAAGACTGAAGATTAACACTTGGAGTGCCAGTATTGTTTAGTATTTAACAAAATTGAAGGCTATGCATGCACATGTCTTTAGTCAGCAGTTTGATTCCTTCATGAGAACAGGAGCCCCACAAGCCCACAAGAATAGTCCAAAGGCTTGGCTTCTTCATAGAGTTTTGCCAATTCAGCAGCTCTTTTTGTTGCTTGTAATATTGGAAGACAAATAATTATTAGTTGAAAAAAGCATGCTGGCACTGCAGTGGAGGGCTGTGGTTTGGAGCTCTCTGACCAGTCAATGGCTTAAAAACTTCACTCAAGTTAGGGGGAGAAGAGAAATGTGCTGAAATGGCAGCTACTTAAGTTTTGCTTGCCTCTGGTGAAATGAGTTCATGAAGCCTGCTGCTTATGGCCCTGATACAGGTAAAGGTTAGAATCCAAATGAGGAAAGGTCTTGATGGGCTTTCCTCATTCTTCATACCCTGGAAGTCCAAGGGATAGAGTTTTGTTGGTCCAGAGAAGATCAACCCAGAAGGGAAGTCTGGAAAGCGTTCACCTGATTCATAATGTCTCACCTACTACGATATGAGACATTATTGAATGGATTGAAGACTATGCTCCTAACAAGGACATGGAGGTAACAGTCCTGTTTGAGAGACAAGCAAAAGCACACTCCACTTGTGGCTAACCAGATGATTTGATGGCACCTGGATGCACTGTCTATTTTGCATTAGAGTTTTATTAGCTTAATCAGAATTTCTCTCTGAAAGGTTTAACTACAGTCCTGGACTAGAGTTACATACATTCAGTTTACTTCCACACATAATATTTGGAGACAGAGATGTCCAAATTTCCTGAGGTCTCCTTCTATGACAGTGTTGGATCAATTGAAGGTCCCAGCAGATCAACAGATAAGAATCTTGCTATTCCCCAGGTGAATATAGCTTTAGAAGGCTGTAGCAATATCTGCCCCTTCTGCTGCATGAAGGTTTTAGTTTAATTATTGCAGTTAATTATTTTAATGACTTAATTGCTCATCATAAGTCACAAGCTGGCTGTGATATTCAGTGCTCTCCTTTTACATAAAATGGGAGAGAACTGTTTCCCCCAACTCCTCCTATTCTTTTCTCATTGGAGTCGCCCTACAATTGCTCCAATGTTTTTCTTCACTGTCTGAGCTATCAGATCATCAGTTCAAACTTCCCAGAAGCCTCTGAAATGCAAATTTAGTTTGCATCTGGATTTTTTTCCTTCCCAAAGACAATTACCTGGCTGGTTTCCGATTCCATGTTTGGATAATTGCACTTACAAGGAGGCCTATAAAAAAGAGTTATGGGCACCACAGGGACTGTTGGACATCCTGAAAATGCCTTGCCTTTCTGTCTTACATTTTTCTCCCAGCAGAGCAAAACTGAGTTTAAATCCTGGTTTATATTTCTAAATATAAATATATTTATATATATAAACTGGTTTATATAAAATAAATATATAAATATATGAACTGGTTTATATTAAATATATAAACTGGTTTATATTTCTAAACCAGTTACAGAGAAACTATGAAGTTTGTTCAGGCTTCGGGCGATAGCATCCTCTCTGTTCACAAGCGGCTTCTCCTTCGTAAATGTTTTAAGTGCAAAGCTGCCCTAGTTTAATGGGTATTCTTGCTCTCTTCCATACAGGCTGCCATCAAGACAAATGCACAGACTGTCTTGTTTTAAGAAGCCTTAGCGCTGTTTCTGGTATTGTCTTCTTAGCTTGGGATGAAGGATTTTCAAAGCATTTCTTTCTCACCACTGACACTGCATGTTCACTTTTGCTGCCATTTACCCTCTGAGCAAAACCAGGGCCAATCCGTTTCTCTTGCATTTCTAAAGGATTTCTCTTTCCAATTTCCATGATCTAGTACAGCAGATTGTTTTCAAAGGCATTGGGAGAATACTTGTCTTAAGCTGCACAAAAAAGAAACAGTTTCTGACTAAATATAGTATTGATCTGGCAATATAAAAGAAAACTTAGAGAGATAATGGTGAAACGAGTTCAAAGTTTGCGTTGTAGCTGTGTAACTCCCCTTGCTCTCTCCAGCCAGCACTTTACGTCTTCCAGGTGCGAGACCCGGGTTACAGTGGATATTTTAGTTGTTTTATATAAAAGAAAATACCCAAAAGTTAGACCTTGGGTCCTGTTAGTAGCAAAAAATAGCAACTGTTGTGACAATAGATTTGAATGATCTTTTGCAACTTCTAGGTGATATTAACTGTGGTACGAATTGTCTTCTGGAGAGCTGCTAATTTTTCATTATCCTGAAGAAGTGAGTTAATGATATGTTTGAAATGGGCTTCTTATACTTGCCACTGTAAGGCATTTTCCCCCCTGTCTCTGTTTCAGATCTGCAGCTCTTGAAAACAAGGGCTGCCTCTGCTCTGCATTCCATGCTGCATTGCTTGGCCTTTGCTAGCACTGGGTAATAATAGCAGTTGTCTTGTCAGTTGATAAGCGCTTGAGGGGCATCTCAAAGCAGAGCTGACTTTGAATGACTGCTCACCCAAGCAAATAAATGGCTCCCTTTTGCATAAGATCCTTGTGTGGCAAGGTACCTGGCAGTTGGTGCTGTGGGAGTGGGGGGCTCACTCAGTGCTGCACAAAGCACACTTATTGTGCTGCAGGTTCATTAGTTGGCTGAAGAGGTGTACAGTGGTTTACTAACCTCATCTGGCCCTAAACAATGTGGAAGTAGACACATTTATGGTATGTAAAAGGTTAAGAAGAAAATAGCCATGCGTTGCATGATAGATGGGATTTATTTTGTTTTGCTGGAGTTCTCGCCTCCCATAAATCCTATGGCTTAGATGCGATATCCCAGAAACACCTAGAAACCAGCTTGCCAGGTTTTCCAGAGACAACAGAACTGTTGATTTTACTGTTTAGAACTTACTTCTCTAAAAGACTTCTGAGGCCCGGATTTTCTGGGAGGATCAGAATCAGCAACGCTTCCTCCAACCTGGCAGATACATTTGAGTTTCCTGATACCTGCTTGCTAAGGTGATCCTCCTGATGGAGGTTGAGTCACTGCTCCAACAGCCCAACAGGCAGAAGAGGGGAGTTTGGTGTTTGTGATCTTCATGTGTTTAAAACGTCTTCTCTCCAGCCATTTGCAGCACGCTTCTGGAAAGAAAACCTGTCTGTGTCTCACTTGTATTTGTTGTCTGGTTTTTTCCAACACTACCTACAAGTACACACCCTTTATGTGCATATATATAAAAATATATATGTGTATATATGGAGAGATATATAACATATTACATGCAGAGATTTTTTTGCAGTATATATAATATGTGCAACCATATTATATATAATATCTGTAAAGGGAAATTCTGTTCCAGTGTTATTTTCCAGCTGGAAACCTGGAGCAATGACTTCGCACGTGTACGCCTGCTCCCCCCTCTTCTGAAACCAGGATGACAACTCACAGCGGGTCTCCTGCATCTCAGAAGAGATCCTGGACACATAAAGATTTAGTCCACATGGTTGAAGACAGCCGAAGACTCATTATTCCCTGCTAAATGTTCTGCTTTAGCTCTCATATGTGCTTTGTTCCCACTTATACAGCATGCTTTCCACTTCATGGAGCCTAGAGGGCAAAGAGAGCCTTTCCTCACTTGTTCAGCTGGAGAACATTGGAATCAACACGAACTTCTGCTGCCACTGCTGTTGGAAAGCCCAAGAGGCCTCTGGAGTTGTAATCATCCCTCAGGATGCCTCATTTTCCTTTGTGATCTCTATCATACAGGAACTCCAAGTGTGACTAACAAGAAATAGTCACATTTAGCTCGTCTATTCTACTAGGCCTGTGACCCCCATTTTGTTCTGGAAAGTCTCAAAGTATTTATTAGTGTCATGGAAACAGGAGATCTCTTCATATTGCAGAGAACAAAGAAGTCCAGAAGGCACTCATGTAGAAGGGCAATCCAGAGGAAAAACTGTAAAACTGGAGTAAGATGTTCATCAGCCACCTGAGGAAAACCTGCACTGCTCTCAGAGATACAGCCTTGAACAAAGATGCCAATCTTCTTGCTCCAAAGCACAAAAGGATTTTGTCCATCACTTAGGCATGTTACAGAATATGTCAGCTTTTTGTTGACATATCAGACACTGGCCACGGAGGGAGTAGACAGTTATATGGGGTATAACACACATCTGCTCTTGTATGTCTCAGGACACAGAGCAGCTGGGCCATGGTTCTGCAAGGACACAACATCTGATCAAATATACTCCAATCAGTACATGAACACAGACCCTGGGGAGTTGCTGCTCTTCTCTGGCATTTCCATAGTCAGCATGTTTAGTGTCTTGGAATGTTTCTTCACTAACCCCTCTCATCCACAGGAAGAGCATGGAGTGTTAATCAGCACTTATAAAGCCTTTACATTTCTTCTGAGTGTGAAAGAGAGAAATGTCTCGCATGAAGATCTAACCAGTCATCATCTAATCTACCCTGGATGGATGTGCTCCCTCTTTCTTCCTCAGCCTTCCTTCTTGTTTCTGAGCTGAGCATCTCTGAAATGTTTCCATTCTGAACGGTTCTTCTTCTGATTCCAAAGCTCAGTAAGTAGGGTTAAGGTTCAGCTTGGAGAGATAGTGGGAGAAGAGCTTTTACTTCCAGCACAAGCTAGATTTTACAATGCATAGATACCAAGTGGCTACCTGTGGCCTTCTTCAGAGCATCTGTGCTCAGAAGGATCTGCCAGGGAGTGGAAGTGCTACCAGGTGGTGTAATTTACTACCCAGGCTTGTGCTAATTAGCAAGTTGAGAAACACTGGAGAGTTGGGGGCCAAGCTCTTCACATACCAACATCACTTTTCAGTCTCCAGAAAAGCAAAAAGGATCTCCAGGGCTGTTCCATCTAGATTGGAAACTAAGGGTAGTTTCCTCCACCAAGATGGAATCTACAGCTGGAAAAGATGTACCAGCTTCTTCCAGCCCCATCACAAGCAAGAGAGTACACAGTGGGGACAAGTCTGGAGAGAATGGTGCTGCGCTCCAGTACTCTCCAAGGAAGAGACACCCATAGCTAGGCTTAAAATCCTCAAAGGGAAAAGCTGAGGGTGTCTGAACCCACTTCTTTTCTTCTCTTCGTTTTCTTCATCTTCACTGAGAACAGATTTCTTGCCCTGGAACTTCATCTAAATTAGTCAGGAAGAAACTGATAGTGAGCATTGGCAACCAGGGAGGCCTTTAGGAGACAGAGATCTATCTCAGGATGTTTCCATCACTTATGAGAATTCCACGTTCCTCTTCATAGACCCATAGCTGGTGGAGACACAGACAAACATTTGCATGTTCAATGCATCAGGCAGACAGCAGACAAGGAGGAGTTACTAAAGCTGAGTGCTGCGTATCGGATGCATCTTGCTGAGCTTGTGCTATCTTCATAGTGGTGTTCAACCGTCAAGTGACTGAAAACCAATGTCTTCCTTGTAGGGTGGGCTGGGACTCTTGCTTTCATTCTTCCAGCAGCAGCAGTGGCAGTATGTTTTAAAATAAGACCCTTGCAACTCTCAGGCTCCCCAAAACCAACTGATGTTCCTTCCTAAACAAGCAAGGAAACAAGTTCTCCTGTTGGTGGAGTTGTCTGCCCTAATGGAAGCCCTTGATTTCTTGCAGACACTGATGAGTGCCACTCAAGCCCCTGTCTGAATGGAGCTACCTGCGCTGATGGCATCGACTCTTTCAAATGCTTATGCCTTCCCAGCTACGGAGGGGACCTGTGTGAGATCGGTACGGCCTTCCTGGCTTCAGCTAATCTTACTAACTGCTGCACCACCTTCTTTCCCCCAAAAAAGGTGAACCCCAGTGCTCCCATCAGCCCTGCCCTCATCTCAGCAAGCTAACCTCTAACAGCAGCTTAAAATATGCTAAGGAAAAGGCTTTCAGACTTGTGTTTATATATTTTGATTAGTTTAGTCATCATAGCACCGTGTTCTCTAAGGTTCTTAAGCAGGAGCTTCTGGTGTCTTCTTCAGCTTTCTCTTTTTTAAGTTTCTCTAGTGAAGTTCTACACAACGTTGATGACAAAAGTTGCTATCTCTTTGAGCCAAGGGTCCTTCTGTTCATCTGTAACAGTAGGAAACATCCGCACATCTGAGTACATCTTCACCCCAGGCAAACTTTCTCTGCTGGATTGGAATTTCATGGAAGGATGCTTCAGCTGAGCCATGGAAAATGATTGTGTTTCTCACTGTGAAGACACAGCTGAGAGAAGCCTCATTCACTCCAGGAATCTCCACCAATTTGACATTTTTGTCATCTCTTCAGCATGGCTTCCTGTGGCAAAATCAGAGGGGAATGTGTATCTTTGAGAAAACACCAAGTGACCGGTTTTCCTATCAAAACTAGGCCTACATTAACGCTTCTGTTTGTTTCTACAAAGAAAGAAAAAGAGTTGTGGGGTTTTCCTCTTGAAGCTGGTGAAAGTCCAAACTCTCATCAGTACAGCTGAGGGGAGGCTCTCCTGTCTTGCTCAAATGCAAGAAATAAGGTAGCAGTGTCTTCTTCACCTTGGCACAAATAATGATAATATATACTGGATTTCCTCCTCCCCTTTCTCTTCCTCTCTCTTTCTGCATCCAATATGAACATATGGAGTACACCATAAGAAGGCGACTCAGGATCACTGGACCATCTGGGCAGGAATTGTGCTGTCTTAACCTCAATTTCCCAATGCAACCTAATTAGCCCCTGATTTACCTGCCCCTGCCACCTGTTGTTGAAGATCCCTGTAACCCAACAAGAGACTTTTCACTCTGCAGCTGCTTATAATCTCTTTTGGTCCAAGTCAGAATGAATTTCGTCTTTGATTTCTGGGCTCATGATGCCCATGGGCTACAGCCCGGGAGGTGCAAGAAGAAGCCAGTGCCCTGAATTCAGTGTGAAATGTAAATCCTCATTGTTCCTATGAGGCAAACCATCCTTTCTGTTGGTCTCCACGAACAGTAGGACATCATAGTTGAGCTCTGCTATCTGTACATGCAGCAGTCCTTCTCATTACCATGGCAGTGTCCCTACCTGGAAACAAGTTTGTCATCATCCTTTTCCAAGATGATTGCCCTCATATTTCCTCTTAAGTAACAGCTCTGTAGGAAAGAGTGGTCTCTCTCATAGGAAATGTCCCACTGAGGTTCTGTGCCATGTGCTGTCCTATCCCCAGGCTGTGATGACAAGGGGTGGTGTTCAAGCTCCTGGAAAAGTCTTAAATCTCAAAAGACAGAGCATGTTCTTGGCTCACCTTGTGTAAGCAATCTGCCTGCAAAGACCAAGAATCCTTAGAGATTCAGCTAGTTCCAGATAATCCATTTCAGCTGTTGAAGAAGGCAGAAAATGTTTTTAGTGCCTCAACTAACTACAAACCTTTCCAATATCTATGAAGCATCTGCAGTCTCTAGCTGGAAGAACACCAGGAAGGTGGATTAGCATGATAGAAGGTGACAAGTGCTTTGACCTAACAAGTTTAACAAAGAAGAAAGGAACTGAGTACAGAAAACCTTACTGGAAAGGGAGAAAGGTATGAGGGCTCATTAAAGGCTTCCATTCCAAGAACAAGCGCCTGAAGGATGGTAAATTGGGCATCTGAAAGGCTGAGGTTAAACAGATTTCATTGCCTTCAGTCATATGGAGCACATGTAGTGTTTTGCATTGGATGAGAGCCTTTTCTGGTAGTTTCTCCCTTTGCCTTTGCTCTCCCCAACTTGTGGCTTTATTTTCCCTAATTAATGGATTCAGCTCTTTACTGTTTCTCAAATGGTAAAAGGTGTCCTGAACTATTTACACTTTAGCAGCTTTCAAGCTTTTTCCTTGAGATTTCATTTTCCATCATGGTAAGTTCCTGAATCCTCTTTTCTTCTTTCTTGGTAGGCTTGCTTCTCCTCCAAAGCCACAGAACACTAAGCAATGCAACCACACAAACCTGGGCTCTCCTACCCTCTTTCATTTTCAATACACACATACTGATTCTGGGCATCTGGATTCAGGTTTTGGAGTTTCTTTCCAAAGGAAGAAAACTCTCCACAAGTGGAAAAGAAAGATTCCTGCTTCGTCAGCTCCTCAAAACCAGAATCCAGGAGCATGATACAGGGATTGAATTGCTCAGGAATAAGTTTGTACCATTCTATTTTTCTAGTAGCACTGGTCACATAACTGCACACATGGGTCTTCAGCACAGGCTCCCCTCTCTGTGTCTGCTTTGGATGCCTTCTGGTAATTTTTCCTGTGATTTCCCACAGGCAACAGTGTCAGGGTTTGCTTTTTAGTGGAAGCAGCCATGTGTTGTCCCACGCCATGAGAGCACGAGCTGCTAAGAGGTGAGTTGGAAGGCTTCCAGACCATGCACCAGCTCCTTTTCATCCCTCCTTTGTGTGTTTCAGACCAGGAAAACTGTGAGGAAGGCTGGACCAAGTTCCAGGGCCACTGCTATAGGCACTTTGAAGACAGGGAGACTTGGATGGATGCAGAGGCCAGATGCCGCCAACATCAAGCCCACCTGAGCAGTATCATCACCCCAGAGGAGCAAGAGTTTGTGAACAGTGAGTGCTGAGGGCAGCCTGAGACTGGGCATGGGACCGTCCATTGGACCCTATGGAGTCTATGGACAGAGTTAGCCAAAATGACATAAAACTCAGAATTTTCCCCACTGGTGCTCAGATATTTCCTAATGAGATCTCACCCTTAAGTGGGAGAGGAAGAGCCATCCGGCTTATTGCAGGGGGTTGGAATAGATGACCTTTGAAGGTCCCTTCCAACCCAAACTATGAGCCTATGAGCTGTGAGACAGAAAAGAGCCTTTTCTCAGCTAGGACAGAACTTCACTCACCACATTGCTGATGTGGCTTGTTCACAACACGTTCACTTGATGCAACAAGCTCAGTGTCCTATGCCAGTGTAGGTGGATCCATGCTCATGGCACACTGAAAGGGGAAGGAGATGGACAAGCATGATGCTGGGGGTGGGGGGAAAGGACATCAGAGAGAGCTGAGATGACAAGGAAACACTTCCAATGAGGTATAGGAGAACCACGACCCACTCTTCTTTCCCCCTTTATCTCTTCTAGGCCATGCACAGGACTACCAGTGGATTGGCCTCAGTGACAGAGCTGTGGAGAACGATTTCCGCTGGTCCGACGGGCATTCCCTGGTAAGCCTGCATCCCATGGAACATTCAGTGTGGGGAAGAGGTTCCCATTGGGTGGAAAAAGTCCCATGAGTTATGTGCTGAGTGCTTGGGTTGGGCATTGAACGGAGGCAGCTCTAAACTTCGTAGAGCTCATGGTCACCATCGCAATAGATATAACGGCTGTAGTAGCAACTGGTGAGGCAGCAACAAGGGTGGAGGAGTGAATAGGAGATGAGGGCTCAACCGTTCTTCTCTCTGCAGCAATTTGAGAACTGGAGGCCCAACCAACCCGATAACTTCTTTGCGGCGGGTGAGGACTGTGTGGTGATGATCTGGCACGAGCAAGGCGAATGGAACGATGTTCCCTGCAACTATCACCTCCCTTTCACCTGCAAGAAAGGAACAGGTCAGCACCCTGTGTCATGCCAGCAAGCATAGGGAGCTCAGGCAGTGGCTGTAGGGCTGGAGTGGAGCTCCCAGTGCACATGAACATGGGTTTTGTCACTGTGAAGGGTGGTCTAAAAGGTGGAAGGAATTAATGGAAGTTGGAGAGTTTCCCGAGGGATTGAAAACAAGTAAGATGAAACATTAAGGAGGGGCTTTCACATCCCCAGGCAGTGAAACCTGGCTGTAGCATCGCTCCTGCACACAAGCTCTATGCCCTCCTGTGGAAGCAAGTGGCTGTTGTAATGCCTGCCTTTCCTTGCTTCTCTGGGAGGCAGGAATGGAGCACTGAGGCAGAAAGCTGCTTAATCCCAAGCCCCATCACAGAATTTCCATATCCCCTATCCCTAAATTTTGTGGATCGAGGCAATGTCAGGGAGATTTGAGTTTTTATGTGTGGGAGAAGAGGAGCACCAAGGCTGTGTGTGCCGGATGTGAGCTGCCTGCTCAGCCAGGCAGGACTCCTCCAGCTCTCTATGTCTCTTCCCATCTCCTGCAGTGGCCTGTGGGGACCCGCCCGTGGTGGATAACGCCAGGACCTTCGGTCGGAAGAAGGACCGCTATGAAATCAACTCCATGGTGCGATACCAGTGCAACCAAGGCTACGTCCAGCGCCACGTGCCCACGATCCGGTGCCAGCCCAACGGGCAGTGGGAGGAGCCGCGGATATCCTGCATAAACCGTATGTAAAGGCTCCTTTACCTTCAGGTTAGGGCTGATCCATCCCTGCAGCTGGGAATGAAGGGGGCATCATCTTAGGGCGCAGGTTAGCTCTGGGCAGAAGGGGACATCATGGTCCACATGACTTGTTGAAAGCTCCCCTATGATGGGGCAATGGGAGCTGGCATCTTCAGGGCAGGTATGGACCACAGGAGGGGCAGCCTGGGGAATTCATGGGTTCTCCGCCACTAGGCAAGGTAGAGGCTGCTCCACAGCCAGGAAAGGGCAACAAGGAGCTCACCAAGGGCCCAGGCTGCTGAAAGAAAAGAAAGTAATAGAAATGGCTTCTGAAAGGGTGGGGTTTGGCACCACCTGCATCAGCAGAGAGAATTAGGAGCGGGGACCTGTAGTCTCCTATGGTCCCTCCAAGCCCTGGGAGCAGACAGGAGCCCTGCAGCAGAGCTAAGCCAAGGGACAGGGCTGGGTTCTTAACCCTTCTCCTGTCAGGCCTCCATCTGACAGCAGCCAGCCCTCTCCCGCTGGTGTCCCAGCCCATTCCCAGGCCTGCCTACACCCCTGTCCCTTCCTTTCTCCTCTGCAGCTTCCCAGTAATCTCATCGGCCTCAGACAAATCACATCTGTCCAGTGGCCTCCTTGCCAGGTGCTGCTCCGGCTGGGCAATTCCAGCTAAAGCAACGCTCTCACAGCCAGGGAAAGTCAGTATGGGCTTAAGGGACAAACCTCCGCCCCAGGGAGGAGATGGAAGGAGGAGGGATGGAGTTGATGTCTGAGGGCAGCCATAGTGCAGATAAAGCAGCTGACTCCCTTGGCTCTGCTGTAGCCCCAGAGAGCTGCAGGCTGCTCCTGGCATGGATCACCAGCAATCAAGACAGCTAGGCAGTTCCAAACCAGCTTTTGCTGCTTCCATCAATCCTGAAATTATCACACTGGAGTAGTGCCAGATTTAAGGAAAACTGGCAGCAGAGATCAGGCAGAAACCTTGTTCCTGCCAGCCGGACAGGGCTGTTTCCCCTCCTGCGCCCTGAGTACATCCCACTGCTGATGGATACTTCCTTCCCTGTCCTAGGGGACTGGGGAGGGACCAGTATTGCAGCAGGTGAGATGGGGAAGCAGCCCTCATGCCCACCCTATTAGCAGAGCTAAGGGATGGGACAAGCATCCACAGAGAGGATGCTGCTACCCAGTGCTGCCTGTGTTTGTCCAGGGCAGCCAGCGCAGGACAAGCTGCACCTCTATCCCACCTCCTGTTTATAAGGAGCTTTTCCTTCTCCTTCCTCTTCCTCAGCCTCCAACTACCAGCGCAGGCTATACAAAAGGAGCCCTAGGAGCCAGTCAAGACCCAGCGGCAGAGCCGTGCACAGACCCACCCATTAGAGCGGGGCCAGAGAGAGACACCGAAAGTGAGAAACAGAGGTTTTTAACGGAACACTTCTATTAACAGAGCCGATTTCTCTTCTTCTTCTTCTTGTTGCTTTTTTGTTGTTGTTGTTGTCATATAAGGAAAAACAAAAATTATATTAAAGACAAACCCACCTTTGTGTATATATATAAAAAACAATCATTAATGTGTTTTTTCCAAGCACCAAAGCAAAGCAAATTAGATCTCAGCATTTTTACTAACTGTCCGGTTCCAATTATCTTCGTGCCTTCGGGGACAGGGAGGGGGGTGGGTTTGCAGAGGGCAGGGGGTTAAGTTAAATAATAAAGATGAATATTTTGTCCTGATTTTATCCACGAACAATGTAATTATTTCTGTTATTTAATCTCCGGGGTGAGCAGCACCTTCTCGGGGTTTTATTTTATTATTATTATTATTGTTTCTTTTCCAGAATCCTCCTACTGCTGCAGCACAACAGGGCTGGGGGGGGAGGGCCAGGGGGCTGTGGTGGAAGGAGCTATAGGAGGAGGGGAGGCGAGGGGATGCTGAGACCCGGGAGCCGGGTGCTGGGGGCTGCAGCCCCTCTCTGCTTCCCTGCCCACCCCCCCCTTGTCCTGGGACAACGTGCTCTTTCCAGGGGACCGTGCGGGGCACCAGCGTTCCCTGCACCTATTTATATTTTTGAACATATCCTATTTTGAGAGAATGATAAATAATAAAGAGAGTGAAATCGGAGCGGGCGCTTTCTCAGCGTGGTTTTTTAATGTGTGGGGCAGGGGTCTCCCATGGCAAAGCAGCAAGGAGGGAAGGGGAATCCAAACTGGGCTCTCTAAATGGGACCAGCTCAGCGCCAGCCAGCACCCAACAGTTCAGCCCTTGGGACAATGGAGGTAGGGGGGAAGAGTCTTAAGCCCCAACTGAAGAAGGACCCTGGGATAGGACATCACCCCCTTATTCAGGTCTCATCCTAGGAGACGGTAACCCACAGACCTAAACCCCATCACCAGCAGGAACTGCTTCACCCTCCAGCTTTCAGTCCTGATATCCATAGGGTTAATTAACACCCATTAATGAGGGAGCATGAGGCCCTTGCAAGAGCTCAGGTGGGCACAGGGCTGAGCAAGCGGTGGTGAGATGATGTTCAGCCAAAGGTGTCCAGCCAGGAATCCCCACATCCTCTCTGTGGCAGACCCCTCTCTTGTCCTGAGGCAGAGAGGGGGAGACAGCCACATTGCTCCAGGGATTTCTCCATGGATTTATTAGAAGAGGTCCAGGAAAACACTCATTTTCATAACGAAACGCTTTGAAGGAGAAGGCACCAGAGTTCAAGTGGAGTCCAGGCAAGGGGTGCATGGAGATAAGGCACTGGCACTCCTGCAGGAACAGGCACAATGGCATCCTTCAGTAGGACAGGGATGGGGCTGGGATGCAACAGGGACACCCACTCTCTGCCAATGGCCCATTCCAGCCTCTCCTCGTTCCCACTCCATGAGTTCTGGGGCAGGAACAGCCTGGAAGGGCAGGATGAGCCTGGAAGGGCAGGCGGGTGCTGCTGACATCCTACCATGCAGGAAAGGGCCACCACCCATAGGGCGGCAGGGGCCCATGTGGACCACCCGGGACACTACTGTGCTGCCCCAACTGCTGAGCAAGACGTGGAAGACATAAAGGAAGTAAAAATAAACCAAAAAGAAGCCTCCCATCCCACCCCCCATCCCGCTTCCCCTCGGTCACCCAAAAACAGCCTTGGGAAATGCCCAGCACCAGGCACCATCAGGCTGGAAACATCCTCTGGACAAGAAGGAGCCCTCCCTGCTCCTTATCTCTCTTTGTAGCAGAAGACCCCAAAGCTGCCCTTGCTGGGGAAGCCGAAGCTGCGGACACCAGGCTCCGGAGGGCCGCAGTTGGCACGGGGCTTGGTGATGGGGTAGCGGACGCTGCCATCTGCCAGCCAGCCAGCATCGCAGCGGTCCAGCCTCTGGAACTTCCAGGCTGAGTAGAGCTGTCCCACCCGGGCGATCTCGGCCCCTGCATCCTGGCAGCTCTGCTTGGCTTCCTCCAGCGTCATCCCAGTCATGTGGTCCAGGTAGAAAACTTCTCCTAAGAGGGAGAAGGGAGCATCAGTGCTGAGCATCATCTGCAGCATCCCTGCTGGGAGCATCCCCACCCAGAGCATCCCCACCCAGGCTGAGCCCTAAGGGGGTGAGATGCCACCAATGGGGCACAACACCTACCTCTGAGCGCGGAGGAGAAGCAGAAGGCATCAAAGCGGTGCAGGTACCGGTGGCGTGGGCCGTAGCTGCGGATGCCTGGGGCGAGCTGCAACCCACCGCAGGGCTTGCGGGGCAGGCGGATGGGGTACTGCACGGTGCCATCGGCTAGCCAGCCCGCATTGCACCAGTCCAGCCCCTCACTCCAGGCCTGGAAGAGCTGGTTGAAGGTGGCGAGGATGGCGCCTTGCTCCTGGCACACTCGCTCGGCTTCGTGGAAGTTGAGCTTGTACTGCCCACGGGGAGGCTGGTAGGGGAACACGATGCCTGAGGAGGGACAGGGCGCTCAGCCGACTTCCATGGGTAAGCCCCCGCGCATCCCCAGCCCATCCCAAATTCAGGCACTGGGACAGGGACCACTCCCAAGGCTCAGGCATGCAGGGATGGGGATGCTGCAGGGATGCAGGCGCCAGCGGCGAGTTGCCAGCGACATCTGGTGGCACAGGGACACAGGGACCTGGGGACCCATGGACCACCTTCATGAGGATGGCACCTACACATACAAGGATGCACAGACTATGATAACAGGGATGCAGGGACCACCACCACAGGGTCATAGGGAACACAGACCTGGGGACACACAGGCAGGGGTCCCAGGGGGGTATGGACCACCCCTGTGGGGATGGGGAGACCATCATCAAGAGGATGTGCAGGCTACAGGAACATGGACACAAGGACCAGCATTATGGGGATGTATGGGCCACAATCCCAGGGACACATGGTCCACCAGCATGGGATAGATGCACGACAAGAACATGTGCACCACCATGGACCACAGCCCACAAGGACCGTTGGGGACAAGGGGATGGGCAGCGGTACAGCAATGGAAACACTTCCACAGCTCTGAGCTTGGCAGTGGAGTCAGGGCTGAGTCAGGTGCCTCATTCCAAGTGAAGAAAAAGGGGCTGGCCCATTCACCCAGATGCATCCCAAGATGCAGGGGACACCCAGAGCCGGGAGGCAAGGGGCAGCTGCACATGATGTAGCACAGCAGGAAGATGGATGGTAAAGGCAAGAAACACTACAGCCATGGGGTCACCCCCAACTCCAACTCCACAGTAGCATCCCCAGCATCCTGCTCTGGGCTCAACTCACTGTCAGACAGCTCCAAGCCACCACCCCTTCACACCGAGCATCCCACTCCACCACCCAGCAAAGAGGGGTGCCATGGGAAGGCCAAGCTCACAGGCATGGAGCAGGGGGTCATGCAGTCCCCATTGTACCCCCACCTTGCAGCCGGAGGTCCACCACATCGCTCTCATCCTCCAGCCCATCGATGACCTCGCAGCGGTATTTGCCATCATCCTGCAGGCGCACATCACTGACCACCAGCGAGGCATCGCGCCGGCTGGCCTGGTGGAGGTAAGCACGGCCACGGAAGTCCCCAAAGGCCATGTAGGTCTTGCCGATGGCCACCAGCACGTCCTGCTCCTTGGTGTAGTCATCCCGTAGCTTGGACCACTTGATGCGGATCTTGCGCTTGGCCTCCAGGTCGGGCTCATAGCGGTAGTAGCAGGGCAGGGTGACGTTGCCACCATTGAAGCTGTAGACGGGGTCTTTGGGAGTCTCCACCAAGAGTTTGGCTCCATTGAAGTAAATCACTGGGGACAGGGAGGGAAGGTATGATGGGCAGGTCAGGATCTGGGCAGCATCCCCAAATCTCCCTCCAGCCACCCCTTCAACCTGAGCATTCCATGAGCATCCTCTGAGCACCCCTGGAGCATCCATGCCTGCTCCTTTGGGCCCCGCATCCCACCCATGAGCTAGGTCCCAGCCCCACCCAGAGAGAGGGGGACACTTCAGCCCCTTGCAGCAACTCGCCAGCCCCCCTTTCCTGCCCTTCCCTGATGTACCTTTCTCCTGCCCATTGCCCTTGTCGCTCATGATGTGGTTGTAGTAGAAGCCGTTGTAGAAGGGGTGGTGGGAGCCGCTGGCCAGGCGCAGCAGAGCAGCCTCCAGGAGCAGCGGGAGCAGCAGCATGGCTGAGGAGCGAGGCCAGACCCTGAGCCTGGGCTGTGGAGGGGGAAAGGGCTGTGGTAACACCCCACAATAATCAGGAGTGCTCTGAGCTGCCTGGCACGTAGCTCTGGGCTGACCCCATCACAGGGATGCAAGGAGAGGGGTGGGAAGAACCAGCCGAGCAGCTCCAGGGGAGGGTACGGGCAACCTGAGCCATGTCCCCAGACCTGCCCCACAACTCCCAGTCCCCTCCATCCTCATCCTCCTGCACGGATCTGACCATGCACTACCGCATTCAACACTGCTGCCCGCTGGGGCTTGAGGAGCACCTGATACAGAGGGGAAAACTGAGACCAAGGAGGGATCAGTGCATCCGGGAGAAACGAGATCCCAGGATGTCCTTTGAACTGGGAGCACCGGGAAAACATCCCGTATGGGATGTGCGGGGAGAGAAGTAGCCAAGCCCCGCGGTAAGCTCAGTTTACAGAGGCAGCCGAGCGTGCAACCCAGTGAGGAGGGGAGGAGAGAGCTTGGGGCTGCCCCAGCACTGGACAGAGCCAGGGGGGCACGCACCCAGCATGGCTGAGGACCCTCTGCTCTGACCCTGGGCTACTACTTCGCACCACGGTCACGACAGGCATCCTGTGCAATACGTTTCCCTCCCAGACCACATCCCCTGCGTGCGGGGAAGCCCGGCTGCCCCATAGCACCGGAGACCCGTGCTGCCCGAGCTCTGGCTGCCTCGGGCAGTCAAGGGTGCCCTGCATGGGGCTCACCCAAGGCAGCTCACAGCGGTACTCGCCGGCTTGCGAGCTCTCCCGGAGCCGGCAGAGGGGGCCCGGCACTCGGCAAGGCTCCGGCAGCCCCTCTCCAAGGCGGGGAGGGGTCTGGCATCGCTGCCCCTGCTTAGACAAGGTCTATGGGTGCCTGCAAAGCTGCCCCGGGCCAGGGCGCTGTGGGAGTGAGGATGCTCCCCCCCCAGCAGGGTCCTATATGGGGTACAGAGGTGGTCTCTGGGGACCAAGGCATGAAATCGACTGCTGTTGCCATCATGGGTTGCTCGCTCCTGGTCTCCCCTCCGTGGTTGGTGCCACTGCTCACTCTTCTGTGGGGTGCAGCCATCCGATGGGGTGTGCAGAGCCAGTGCTGCAGGGCACAGGGTGCACCCACACCACAGACACCGCATCCAGTGGAGCCTGGCAGCAGCACTGCATGGCACTGCACGGCACTGCACGGCACTGCAGCCCAGCAGGCACGCACCACGTGCTGCCCACATGCGGCACGGTGGGCTCGAAGCACCCGCAGCTTCACACCTCGGTTTGGAGGCATCAGCACCGGTCCCCCAGTGCCCCCCATGCCCAGACACCCCCCTCAAAAGCCCAGTGGTGAGGTGACACACCGGGAAGGGGGTGTCCTCAGCTGCAATGGCACTGAGCATCGTGCTCCAGCACCCACCATAGCGATGCCTGGCACCTTCCGTGGTGATGCCCAGCACCCTCCATAGCGATGCTACCCCTTCCCTGCCAAGCAGGGTGCCCACCACCCCGGGGTGCCAGCCCTCCCCACCACCCCGGGGCTAAGCCCTACTCACTGTTGGTTGCGGGCAGGCTGCGGGCAGGCGTGCAGGCAGGCTGCAGGCAGATGCACTGTTTAGGGCTCTCGCAGGGCTGAGAGGAAGCAGCTCCAGGGCCTGCCTCTTAAAGGGAAACACACGCCTTTCCCAACCCCCTGATCACAGCCCGGAGCTGGGGTGGGTACCCCCGGCTCGCCGCCATGCGCCTGTATGATGCTGCCTGTACCCTGCCTGCACACCTCTTCTGTGATGTGTCTGCTGCCCGCATTGCCCGCTTGGGGAGAGGAGCAAGGATGCCCTGTTAGGGCTGGCGGGCATGTGGGACCCCATAATGTCTGATGCAAAGAGCTGGTGATGGGGAAGAAGAGACATCTCTTGTACAGTGTCCCATCAGGGGACTGACCACAGTCCCCAGGCAATGGAGGTGTGGAGCACACATGCGGCAAGAGCACCATGGGCACGATGGATGACTGTGCCTGGGGACATGCAGTGTCTGCCTGCTCTAGGGTCAGGGGAGACATCTGAGCCATGGGGTTCAGCCTCTTTGGGGTGCACTTGTGTCTATGGGGGCAAAGCAGAGGCACAAAACCAAGGTAAAAGCTTTGGGGTGTGTGATTCTACCTACTGGAGATGGCATCATCCTTACACTTGGGTGATGCCCTCCATCCAGCTCCCACCAGCACACAGACATATAGCCAGGGCTCCGACAGCCCCACATCCAACCCTGAGGACGGGCAGCGCAGTGATGGCACAGACGCAGGGATGCTGGTCCAGGGGTGGCCAGTGGGGCAGAGCACACAGAGGAACCATGGAGCAGCGTGTGCCCTGACCCAGCAACGCCCTGCCCCGGCCCGGCGCACCTCTTCGACCCCCACTTTGTTGTTTTATGGCAAGGAAATGAGGCGCAGGGGCCCCGGCCCCGCTCTTGCCACAGCGTCAGGGCGGAAAGCAAACAGCTGGTATAAAAATAAACCACCCTGGGCTGGCTGCGGGGTGAAGGGGCCGGGACCCCCCTTCCTCACTGCCCCCCACCACGGGTGCAGTCCTGTCTGCCCGCCGCCGCCGCGCTGATAGGGAGCAGCCAGCGCGGAAACGGTGTTTTCTGCCTCCAGCGCCGGACCCTGCTTCCTATGGGAAGCCGTAAACGGGGATGGCTGTGGGACCCGGGGTCTGGAGGAATGGCTCTCATTGCTTCTCCCTGCACGCACACCCATTGGAACCCTCCCTGACAGCAGGGATGTGGGAGTGTGGTGGCTGGGAATGCTCCAGTTATCCCGAATGTCCCCTGTCCTGCCAGCTCTGCCCTGATAGCAGAGGGGTGATATCGCATCCTGACTGCATCCCAGTCACATCCGAGCCATCAGTTGCTTGCCCGGGACATCCATGATGCAGTAAGGCAGCGATGGGGATGGTTCCCTCCACCCGCCGGCCTGTGCAGACAGACGGACAGCCCTGTTGGGGCACGCTGCTCCTTGGTGCGGCTGTCCCATTGTTTCAGAGCCGAGGAGCAAGCCACACTCTGCCCAGTGCTGCCTGCGCTGCGGCGCCAGCCAGGAGCCATCCTCTGCCCTACTTGAGCTTGCAGCAGCAGGAAGCAGATAGGGATGCTTTTGTGCTTCTCATTTCAACAGCAGCGCATGTTTGGCCATAGTAGTGCCTGGATGTGGTCACTGATGCCGCTGAGCAGCCTTCTGAGGAGGGAGGAATCCCTTTCGCTTCCTCCCACTTCTCTCCCTATTGTTGGAGCTTCAGGGATGATCCCGGATTTCTGTTCTGCTCCCCGAGGGTGGGACCGTGGGTTTCAGGGTGAGGGAAGCGGCACAGGGCCAGGGTAGCTCTGACCTGGGAGCACATGTTTATGGCACGTGTTTAGAGCTGGCTGAGCTTTTAGTTGAATGGGAGCCACAGTGTCACCCGCGTCTTCCCTGCCTCAACCCCAGCAGCTCACAGCTCCTCCACGGCCACACCGGACGGATTTCTCCCTGTAATGCCACTTGCATTGGACAATTCCAGCAGGAACCTGCTGCCCAAGGCTCAAACCACGGAGGAAAACCCATGCTCCTGGTGGGATGGAGGCGGCTGTGATCTGCGCAGGGCTTTCCGGGTGGAGGGGAGAGGATGCTCTCCCCGACGGCTGCTTCCTGAGGAACTGGTTCGCAGGCAGCCGAGTCAGCAGCAGCAGGGTGCCGCAGCCTTCCTGCTGCTCCAGCAACCCAGCCGTGTCCGGGAAGAGCATCCGAGGCATGGGGATGAGTCGTGAGGGACTCTGCATGGTGTGGAGGGTGCCCTGGTCCTCATCAAACCCCCCATCCTGGGGCTCTGGAGGAGGAAGGAAATGCCCCAGAGCTGGAAAGGGGCTCAGCATCCATCAGAGGGGCTTGTCTGGGGGGTGGCAATGGGCCACAACAGGATCCCCTGCTCTGACACAGGGCATCTGGTCCCATCACTCTCCCCATGGAGTCTGTGGCGTGCCCCAGCTCAGGGCTATCTTGGCTGGACTCAGAACAAGCTGCTGTTATCTCTGCCCCAGCTTCCCAGCGATAAGGGTGGCATGTCTGGAGGTGAACCGGGCTGCCTGTCCCTGGCTCGAGCTGTGACTGCTATTTGTCACCAAGCAGCCACAGTGGATTCAGCCTGGTCCCTGCCAACAGCCCCTCTGGTGCCCAGGGGCCAGGCAGGAGCCTGGGAAGGGGATGCATGGGCTGAGCAGAGCACCGCTGCCAGCACAAAGGTGCATAGAGGTGGTCCAGGGCTGCAGGGATGGAGAGATGTGGTGGGATGCAGGTTGTTCTGGGCCATTCGTGCCAGCTTCAGGGCAGAAGGCTCCGGAGAGGAGCAAAGCTCCTCTGTTCTGTCCACCTCAGTGCTCCTTTCCTACCAGGGATCCTGTCCTCAATGCTGGGAGCATCTCCAAGAGCAGCCCTGGGGTGTAAGAGCCGGTTTTGCTCCCAACTGGTGGATCTGCTCCAGGATCAAAGCCAAAGGAGGAGACACAGGGCGTGGGGTGCTGATAGCAGCTTCCCCTCCCCATGTCTCATCCCACTGTGCTTGTCCAGCTGCAAGCACGGGCTCTGGCAGCTGCGATGGGGTGGAGGAAGCAGGGAAGATGCACTGGTACCCTGGATCTTGTGCAGGGAAGGGTGCTAGGAGGGGCTGTGAAAGCAGAGATGTGGGCTCAGCATGGCAGGGGGCAGCCCCCCGGGATGGAGGGGGCTCAGAGGGGATCCCAAAGAACTGTACTTCGGGAAGTGGCTCTTGGGAACACAGAGCAGCCAAGCCAACAGTTTCAGCTGGTTTTAATACTGTCAGAGACACCCCGGAGCAGGACCAACACCGTCAACCCACCCAGGCTCCCTCGGTGCTTGGCAAAGCCATCCCCCTGCCAGCCCAGCTCCATGGCCACTTCGCATCCCAGCCAGAAGGGGAAGCATCACCAGGGAAGGACACCCTGATGCCAGTGCTGGGCCTCGCTCGTCTCCTACTGCTAATCCCGAGGGCTCGAGCATTGCAAGAGACTCCCCTCCACCCCACGGAAAGGGAAAGAAGTCAGGGTACATAAAGGGTCATGGCACAGCGCTCTGTGGGGGTTTAACCACCACCCTGCCCATCGTTTCTCTGCATCTTTGTGGCTACAAACCACCTCTGCCCCACCACCAGATTGCGGCCCCTGAGTCACCGCTTGGCTCTGGGGACAAGGGACATCCAGGCACCCTTAACTGGAGACAGGGGCAACATTGAGACTTGGCAGATGCTGGACCCGCATGGCCCCAGGAAGGGGAATGGGCAATGACTGCCAAAACACACCCAGCGAGCAGAGCCACAGGCAATAGGGACCTGGTGCCTCTTGACAGGAGCTGTCTCATCACTCCCCTCGCACTATGCAGCTCTGACACTGCAGGCAAGGAGACCCAGGGCATGGCATAACGGGCAGGGAACAACAGCCAAGTGGGTTTTTCAGAGCCCCTGTTTACAGCCGTGCAGGGAGCAGGAGGGATGCTAGAGGCTGCAAGCCCAGGGTGCTTGCCCTAAGCCCCGCAAAGCTGCTGAGCCCCAAGCCCCAGTGCAGGCAGGGGGCTGCCACTGACTGCAGCCTCTCTGCTGGAAGCAGAAGCAAAAAGGAGGAAAAAATGTGTCTCCAGGCTTAGCTGGGAGGATGCAGTCAAGCCCTGGTTGCGTGATGGGGTCCTCCAACAAAGCCCCAGTTGCAGGAGAAGGTCCCTTAGTCAAGCCCTGGTCACACACGGGGGTCACCCCCCTTGCAAGTGGGGTGAAAGGGCAGGATCCATCCCCACATCCCACCTTAAGGGCCCTGTAAAGTGCAGTGCTGTGGCCCCAGCGCCAACGAGGGGCAGGGGAGCCCTCCTTGCCGCCTCCCAAGTTTGGGGACATGGGGAGAGGGGTGTGAGGTCAGAGCAGGAGTGGGCAGAGGTGGGCAGGGTGCAGGCTTGGGTGGTGGGGAGGTGCAGCCCCGTCCTTCCTCCCCAAGTGCCTACTCATCACAGCCCAGCAGCTCCACGCGCAGGGTGATGCGGTTGTGCCAGGCCACAGGCAGGATGCGGATGAAGCGGGCGTAGAAGGGCACATCAAACACGTTCTTCTTGTGTGAGTAGTTGTCGCTGTTACCATGGAAGATCTATGAGGGGAAAGGTGGGTGTCAGCATTTCCAGCACTTCCTGCCACCATCCCATTCCATCCCCTCCCATCCCATCCCATCCCGTCCCATCCCATCCCGTCCCATAGCAGCATCTCTGAAGCCAGGTTGCTGCCCACCTTGCCCTGCCCTACATACCTTGGTGCTGTTTGTCTGTCCATCCTTGTACAGAGTCCAGGACATGCCATTGTCACTGTAAGCCACCTTGTAGGCTGCCACGTACTGGATGTGCCCAAAGTCACGGGCTCCTTGCGTGATGATGCCCGTCACCTTCTTCTGGTCCCGGAGGTCGATCTGGCACAGAGACAAAGCTCATTGAGGCTCCTCGCAGGAGCAGTGTTCTCACCCCAGAGCATCCTGCATGTCCCAGGGATACCTGGGATGTGCTGGCCCTCATTGCTTGACCCTCACCCCTATACCACAGCAACTAAGAGAACACCACTGCAGCATCCCTCAAAGCAACCCAAAGCGGACACAAACCTCTCCATCTCAGCTCCCTTCCCCACTGGTGCCATCCTGACATTTTTCACTGAAAAGGTCAATGTGGGAATGACTGTAAAAAAATCTGAATTCAGAAAAAACAAAGGATTCCCAAAGGAAATGCATTTCCATTGGAAAGCGATTCTGGCTGAGAAAATATGCAGTTCAGCACGGTCTGATAGTTGGGTTGTGAGATGGTTTCTATTCTCTTTGCTCTGCCACACTGCACTACAGCTGCTGGCAAACGATGGTGTAAACCAGCAAAAGAGCTGAAAGTCTCCATTTACTTCCTATTTTATGCTCATCAAGGGCAGTACCAGCTATAGATACACACGTGTATGTGTATATATGTGAGCACATATCTAAATCTGTGTACACGTACACAAAGTCAGCCTGTGGCGCAACAGCCCTGCTCAGCGTGTCATCCCGACCCCACTAGCAGTCGTTTGATAAACTGGTTTATTTAGGGCCACGAAGCAGCTGCTTTTAATCATTCTCCAAATAAAAAGCAGGACAAATATCTAAACTGCTTTGTCCTATTATGTCATGAAATCATGTGAAAAGGCTAAAAACAGGGGAGGAAAGGAAACTGAGAAGGAAATTTCAAAACTATTTGTGCCCATTCCAGACTGGGAAGAGAAAAGCAAACGCGGTGTTTTTCCTGCAAAACAGAAACACGTTGTTCTGGGCAGCAGGAGGATCATGGCACGGTCACCCCAGGCTGGGATGGCACTCCCCAATGGGGTGATGCAGCACCGGGGTGCTGCGGGCTCGGTGCACCCCATGGGAAGGTCTGCGGAGACGGCACCACCCTGTCCCACAGCACTGATGTGTCTGACCCATCGCTGTTAAAATGGGTGGTGGTGGCCCCATCCTGACCTGTCCCTGCAATCTCAGCTGTGTGCCCCACAGCAAGGCTCCGGCTGCTCTATCCCAGCATCTCCCGCTGTGCCCATCCTGCTTCCAGCATCTGGGCACATCCGGAGGAGCTGGGGAGGAGAACTGAGGTTACAAAGGGAGGGCACCAAGACCCACCTGCAGCCACTCGGACTGATTGTTGTTGAGTGCTGTCCAGGCATTGGTCTTGCCTGTCTTGTCCAAGCGAGCGTAATAGGGGTGCCAGGTAAAGGCGTCGATGCCCCAGGTCTTGAAGACACTGGAGGCTGTGATCTGCTGGTCAGAGATGAGGCGGGATTTCATGCCCAGAGGCTCCGAGCAACCTGCCGTGTTGAAATACACTGTAACACAACAGTTTATAGACGGTGAAAAGGAAACAGCCCGCGGCAAACCCCCGTAGCCCTGGTGGGAGCCATCCTCACGTTCCCATGTTTCCCCCACGGCCAGGATCAGCAGAGCAACCGGCTCGCCTTTTCCTGGGATTGTAGTTCCCAGCTATTCCCTGGCTCACAGTGCCTCCTGCTGCAGGGATGTACAGATGTCCCCACAGCGCAGCCTGGCTCCGGCATACAGCTTTGGCAGGAGACAGGAGGATGCTTTTAAGGGTGAAGAGAGCAATGCGAAGGCATCCCCAGCCAAAAGCAGAGCTGGCACCAAACCCATGCAGCAGCAGTTCGTGACCCAAGCCCCCATGGCACCCTGCTCTCACACCATGGGCCCTGCTCGGCTGCCGGGGATGTGCCACAGGACAGGAATGCCAGAGGCACAGGGAAAGAGCTAATCATTCCTCATGTTTCCCAGAGGACTTTGATCCTCCGGTGCTTTTCAAGCTCTCCAGCAGGAAAAGCAGACAGTTCACAGCTCAGAATGGGAAGGGCACCATAAAAACCCTTGGCCTGGGGAGGTGTTAGCAGTGCCAGAATGCAGCTCAAACTGGTGGGGTTAATGGTTTGTGCTCCCCAAAACCCCTGGGGGTATTTCCAGGCATCACATAGCAGGTGTGGGAAAAACAAATCCTATGTCCTAGGGGATCCAAACCAGTATAAGGGGCAATGCCCTGCCCCATGTCACCCCCTGCCCTGTGGTCCCCGGGGACACCCGGGAGAGGCACTGGCATTTACCATTCATCTCGCAGCCGATGAGTTCGAAGCGCAGCGTGCAGGCACGGCGGCACATCACCGGGTAGATGCGGATGAACTGGGCGATGATGGGAGGGTTGAACATGTTGGTCTGCATGGTGCCATAGTCCACGTTCCCCTGGAAAACCTGCAATGGCCAATAGAGTGTCCCAGCTCTGCCCTAGCCTCTGCATGAGACCCCTTGCCCAGCAGATAGAGCTCAGCATCGAGTGGGGAAGCAGGGCTCTGCTTTGGTGCCCTGGAGCAGTACATGACCTTGCAGCAGCTCCATTCCCTGCTCTGTCTTTGACCCACAAAGCCACACATACAGCAACACCCACTCCCTCCAGCTACAGCGACACTCCTCAAATCACGACAAGCAGAGTGGTTCGTTTCTCTCTTTTTAACACAATAAATAGAGTCAGGCTGTGTTTTCATGCATGTTTTTCTACTGCTGCAGAAACAAGAGTAGCTGTTCTGTTTTCTAAAGCAAGGCAGATTCTCCCAGCCATTCCCTGGAATGGCAATATTCCTGCTTTGAGAGCGAGACACAGCCAGCTCATGCTTGGTGCAGACACAGCACTGAGACACATAATCCGCTCACCAGCCCTTCCAGACCATGCCCAGCTCCCATGTCAGCGATAAAGATATTATCTGAATGACCTAAATAAGTCAGCACTGCTTCTTTGGCTATGCTTACTATGGTCAATTAAACAGAGCCAGACAGTGCTGCCCGGCACTGGAACTGCCTGCGCAGTCTTGCTGCTAGGACAGCTCCCAGTGTGCCTTTGACCCAGGTCAAAAGCACTTTCCCAAATATGGGGCCAGTTTGGGATGCAGCTCGCAGCCACCCCAGCACCCGCAGCGCTGTCCTCACACAGAGCATCGCAGCCCACCTTGTCTGTGTCCTGCTTCTCATCCTTGCAGAAGGTGAATTCCCTCCCATCCAGGCTATAGGCAACTTTGTAGGCACGGACAAACTCTTGCTGGCCCACACGGCGAGCGCCTTGTGTGATGATCCCACTCAGCCGCATCTTCCGCAGCAGGTTGGCCTGGGTAAGGAGGACAGCATGAGCAGGGAGCAGTGCGGATAGGGTGCACAGCCCCTGTGCCCAAGCATGGGAGGGTGGGCTCATGCTCAGCATCAGGACCAGGAAAGGGGCTGCTCAGGGCACTGCAAAGAAGGGAAAATCTCAGCCCCAGGGACCTTGTCTTCCCCAAGCGCATCACAAGATGCCCCTTGTGCAGCATTTAGCCCCACACTTGCCACCAGGAGCAGATAAAACCCAGAAGAGCAGCCAAGCAAGACTATCCATGGCTACCAGGGCTGCTCGCTGTGCTGGTGCTCCCCGTCCTGCCGCGGGTACCTGGATCCAGGGGCTCTTGTCATAGTCGCTGGAGGTCCAGGCATTGACAATGCCGTGGTTGTTGAGGCGGGCAAGCTCTGGCCCCCAGCGCTGGAGGCCGAGGAAGCCATAGTAGACAGAGGATGCTGAAAGCTGAGCATCAGAGATGGCTCCTCCTTCCATGCCCAGGAGAACAGCGCAGCCTGGGGGTAGTGGGGACATCAGCACCAAAGAGAGACAACGACCAGGAAGCAAAACCAGGGAGTCATTTGCTTCTTATCTGGGGACAGGGCAGGAGGTGGGGACCTGCCCTAGGACCTGGCTGTCCACAAGGTATACTTCCCCCTCCTCATCCACAAAACCAAACCCTCTCATAGCATGGAGATTTGCGGAGCAGGGAAAAGGGCTCCTCTGCGTACCCCCAAAGAGAAGACAGCACCTTCTCAGGGATGCTCCCTCCAACAGGTCCCTGATGGCATCAAGGGCAGCCAGCACATAGGCACCCATGGCTGACCTTCAGATCCCCTAAACCAGATGGTGAGAACTCTCTTGGCAATGAGGGACAGAGCAGTGGGGAACAGGGAGGGAAAGGGAATTCTGTACACTTGGTGCCAGGGACTTACGGACATGGCAGGTCTTCCCAAGGAACGGAGAAGGACACTTGCAGGTGTAGTCACCATCCAGGTCCAGGCAGGTGCCTCCGTTTTTGCAAGGCTGGGAGGAGCACTCGTTCTTGTCTAGGACAGAGTTGGAGAGCTCAGGAGGAGACCCAGGAGTCAGTCCTGGGGAAGACACCCCTCATTCAGTGCAGCAGGAAGAGGGGGAGACATCCCCTGAGCCAGGGCCATGGCAGGGTCCCTGCTGATATGGTGGCACAGGTTGAAGCTCTGACCTATGGAGCTAAGCAGTGTCCCTGCTGACTGCAGCCACATGGGTGCATCAGGACACACAGCCATAGCAAGGCTGGGACCTCATATGGAGCAGGCTGAATCTCAAGACACCCCTATTTCCATTACTCAAGGCACCAGAGATGCAGAGCAAAGCTCAGACACAGCCACATCCCCACACCACGATCCTTCCCTCCACTCTGCAAGGTCCAAACCAGCCCTTGGTCCCTGATAGAGCCTAGTGCCCAACACATCCACAGCTGAAACACCCCTCTGTTGTCCCCCCAGTGCTGCCCAGGGGGTCTCCAAGCCCTTAAGTCCCCTTCTCCCCCTGTACTCACTGTTCTGGCAGTGCACTCCATCGTACCCCGCAGGGCATTTGCAGATGTAGTCAGTGAAGACATCCCCACGGTTTGGGACAAGCTGACACTCACCATTGTTGTGGCAAGGATTGGGATGGCAGGGGCCTGGGAAAAGGGACAACAGCAGTAATATGGGCATGGATGGAATATAAAAGCACCAGCGGGCTGTCACTCCTTGGAGACACTGCATTCCCCCCAGGTAATGGAGGTCACTGCATCCCTGCTTAGATCTCCAGTCTATGTGCCCATCAGCAAGGCTGGACCCCAAGGCCATGAGGGCACACTACCATGCTGCAAGGCTCCTGGCCTTCACAGAGCACCCGTGAGCGGCCAGCCCCTCACCTTTCTCTGTCTCATTGCAGTCAATCCCAACGTAGCCCTCAGGGCAGATGCAAAAGAAGGGGGTCTCATTAATCCCGGTCAGGCAGGTGCCCCCATTCTGACAGTGGTTCACATCACAGAAGTCTCCTGGAAGCAAAGCCACACATCACTGTGAGCCATCCCAAAGGCCACCAAAGCCCTGTGGGTGCAAATGGAGGCATCCCAGCTCAACAGCAGGAACTACTCCAACTGTGGATGCTGCAGGGAGGGAAGCACCCAGAGAGGCTGCTGGATCCTATACAGAACCTCTGGCATTCAAAAGTGATGAGAAGGAGCATGACAGAGTGCCCAGGACCTGTCCTGCCCTGGCACACAACCAAGTGCATTTAACAGAGCCTGCACATCAAACCCAAGCCAAGGGAAACCCATGTTTTTGGTGCATCCAGTGTATCTGGTGCTTATCTGGGAAGCAGGGGTAGCCAGGCTGGGGCTCACTCGGGCATGAACAGCACAGGATTATCCAAGGGAGCTGGTCCATTGGTGAGTTTTGTTAATGAAAGTTAGAACTCCTGAGACCAGAGCAGAAACCATTGTAGGGGGAGCCCACATGCCTTGTTTCTCACACGCTGAAGACATGCAAGGAGGGAATGCAGTGTCCACCCCTGCACAAAGCCTGCCAGACCTCCATCATTGTCCCAGCAGCTCCCACGAGGCAGCCGCAGCCCACAGGCACATCCCCACACGGGCTGCACCGTCTTCCCTGCCTGTTCATCCACCTCCAGCATCTCCCACGGTACTGGGTTTATGGTGGTGAGGTGCTGAAGGGGGCTGCAAAGGTGGCTTCTGCAAGACACCAGGAGCTGCTCCTGTGCTGGAGACAGCCAGTCCCTGCCTCCTGCAGACACCCCAGGCAAAGGAGAAGGAGGAAGAGGTGTTCCAGGTGCCACAGCAGGGGTTCTTCTGCAGCCCATGGAGAAGACCACCGTGACACAGGTTGTCTCCCTGCAGCCTGTGAAGGACCACACCACAGCAAATACCACCCTGGGGCACATGGAGGACTCCACACTGAAGCAGCCTGTTCCTGATGGGCTGTACCCCATGGAAAGGACCCACGCTGGAGCTTTTTCATCTGCTTTTCTCCCCCTGTCCTGCTGAGAAAGGGGAGTGAAGGAGCAGCTCTTGGCAACCAGGTGAGAATAACCCCCCACAACCTTCTGCTCCCCACTAAAATGCTAAATCACATTGCAAGAGCCAGGGTGAAATTCCTCTCACCCTCAATTTATTATACCCCAAGAGCTGCAAGACAGTGGCATTATCCATAAACCTAGACCAGATTCCCATCCTGAATGCCTCGGTACCTCTCACTAAGTGCCAGGACAGCACGTACGTTGACGCCAGGCTCTCCTCTGCCATCCTGCAGGACTCAGAGTAAGGGCTGGGTGGAGACCCAGGAATAACCCCCTACAATGGGCAAGCCTTGAAGAAGGTGGAAGTTAATGAGCTGTGGGCTTGCTGCCTGGACCCACACCAAAGAGCACAGCTCTCATTAGCCTAAGCTACTACTCAGTGAGCTCCCACTCATTAGTCTTTTAATAGCAGGGCTCCTTTGAGTTAATCCTACTCTTCCTGACACTCCACATCTGCAGGGCACACACTGGTGGCAGACAGGCCACTGCTCCACGAAGGCTTCCGAAAAGATGGTGTAGCTCCCTTAGCCCAGCCTCGGGAGGCAGAAAAACTTGGGCAGCGGTTCAAGTCCCTGCCTGCGCTGCCCAGCCTGTTCTGCATGACCTCATGCTCCACTAATGCGCTGCCATGAGCTACAGCATGGGAGGAGAGAGCTCCTGCTGATACGTGGGGATGCCTTTGCCCCACGCACCTCCACAGGTCTCCAGCCCCATCCCAAGGATCATTCCCGGCAGTTGGCCAAGGCCAAGTGGACAGAGCTGCTTCTGTTCAGCAGCAGGACCCAGCTGCTCCTCCAAGCATGGAGCACCAGCAAATGTGTGCTCCCCAGCACCTGCACTGGCTCCCACACAGGATAATCTAGGGTGGGATACAGCAGCGAAGGAGCAAGGGTTCCTCCCATGGTCAGGGCAAGGAGGGTCCCAGATTTATACTATACAAGTAACAACACTCCCTTTCCTTCCCTCCCAGGAATTATCCCTTACGTAGTGGTCTTGCTAGCCAGGCCCCTGCCTAGCAGCAAGGCACACGGGTCACATTTTCCACTGTGGCAAGTAGTTTTGGATGCTCCTATTTCTCGTCTGTTGCAGTTCAGCATCTCCATTCTCCACACAGACATTTTTCTGCAGTCAGGGACAGAGCTGTCCCAGGCTGGACAGTCAGGAAACAAGGCAACAAAGATCAGCCACTGCGTTTGGAAATGTTTGCTTGTTTGAACCCACAGGATGGCTGGAAGGCAAAAATAACATCCTTCGAAAACTGGGACAGCTCATCCCAGCGGGCTGGGGGAGGTCAGGTCAAGCCTGTCTCGTGAGGGCCCAATGGGCATCTCTTGCCCAGAAGGAGCGAGCACAAACAGGGCCTTCCTCATAGCACACCTTCTGCTGCCCTTTGTCCTGGCCCAGAGCCTGTGTTTGACTTTTGCTACCCTTCTCCCTTCTCACCCGTCGCTTTTGGAGCCAACCACCCCAGGCGTGACCCACACGGTGATGATGGAGCTGCTTCTCGTGGGGTTCCCCTGGCCAGGCGAGCCAGGCGCACTGTGCCAGGCGGTCCCAGGGAAGCTGTTTACATTGTGGGCACAGTTATCTAAGCCTGAGAGCACGGGACAGCCCCACTGAGCTATTCCCAGCTCAGCAGCAAGGCCAGGGCTGTGGACCTGAGCTCCTCAGCTCCTGCAGCAGCAATCCTGAGGGCTGCGCACCCCTCCATTCATCACCCTTGCACACAACAGCCCAGACCCTCTCGCCCTGCACTCCAGATCTCTGACTCTGCACCCCAAGTCCCCTGCACCCTTGATTCCCTGCACACCAAACAACCCCGCATCATGGACCCCTGAACTCTAGATCTGTTGCACTCCAGATCCCCAGCACCCCAGGCTCCTTGGCACCCTGGATCCACAGCACTCCATATCCCCTGCACCCCAAGCTCTTTAGCACCCCGGATCCCCTGCACTATGAATATCCAGCACCCCACGCTCCCTGGCACCCCAGATCCCCAGCACTCCGGGCTCCCTGGCACCTCAGATGCCCTGCACTATGGATCCTCAGAACCCCGGGCTCTCTGTCACCCTGGATCCCCTACTCTCCGGATCCCCTGCACCCCAGACTCTTTAGCACTCCAGTTCCCCTGCACCCCAGGCTCTTTAGCACCCCGGCTCCCCTGCACCCCGAGCACCTGATCCCCCGCATCCTTGATCCGCGCCATCCCTGACCCTCGGCACCCCTGATCCCTAACACCCGGCTCCGTGGGTACTCACCGGACACGACCATCAGCAGCGAGAGCCCCAGCACCAGGGCGAACAGCACCCGCAACAGCCTCGGTACCCGCAACAGCCTCGGTACCCGCAACAGCCTCGGCACCCGCAACAGCCCCACCGCCCCCATGCTGCTCCCAAGCCGCACCGATGCGAACCCAGCCGCGCCACCCGCTCCGCTCCGCTCCGCCGCGGGGCTCGGGGCGGGGAGTGACTCAGCCCGGCCCGGCGCGGCCCCTCGTGTTCCACCGCCCGCCCCCGGGGCGGGACCGGGCAGCGGGAGGAGCTGCGGGATAAGGGGGTGATGCCTCAGGCACCGCGGGGTGCAGGGAGGGCGGGAGCTGGCCCCGTAGCCAAAGGAGCCACCGGGCACGCTGGGGATGCTCCGGGTGCGGAGTACACCGAAGAGCCCCACACCGGACCTTGGTCGCCGGGTGGCGGTGCCCCTGGCTCCCGGCCCTGGCTGGCAGGCAGAGGGTGCAGAGCTGGATCGGGAGCAGTGGGGGCTGCTAGCACTTGGCAGGAGGAAGAGGTGTTTTGCAGCACAAACCCCACTTTTCTCTCCATGGAGGGGATGAAAGCTGGAGGGGCTTCCCCCTCTGCCAGGCTAGGGCACGCACCAGCACACTGTACCACCCTCGGCACACAGCATGCCAGAGGAATGGGGTTTTCCTGAGCTTCTCCTAACCAGCATCAAGGAAAACAGCCAGGCCAAGCGTGCATGGGAAAGGGACTGGGGGGACAACAGCTCTGCCCAGAGCACCACGCCATAGCTCTGTTGCGTCAGCCACAAACAAGCTCATCTTTGAGCTGCGTCCAGCTACCAAGGGCTGGAGAAGCCCAGCCATGCCCTCAAGATGGTACCATATGGGGAGCTCCGACCTGGGAGGTAGAAACCATTGGGTTAAAGTATATTAATGGTAAATCCATATTTAGCAGCAAAGACTTTGGAAAAGAGAACTGCACAGTGCAGGAATGCTGGATCATTTGACCCCACACTGGAATTCCACTCCAAGCCCTCCTCCTAAGCATGAAGCTGATTTATCTCTTCTTGCAAAACCCTCCATTTCAGCATTAACCAACCCAACTCAGACGCTTCAGCCGCTCATATTTACATGTTGACTCTGTCCGAGTATTGCTCCATTTCTGGCTTTGGCAATGCAGCCACCACGGCCTGCAGCGAGCTGGGCAGCCCTGCTGAGCACCCTGCACTTTGACCAGTGTTTCCACCTCTAACATCCAGTTAATGCTTTTCTTGGACACAATCAAGCAGTGCCCATAGGAACAGCCAGACAGGGAATGACACCTCAGGGACAGACCCACTGCCAGATCCAGCTGCCCCAATATGCCAGGAATTTGGCTGTTGGAACATAGGAACCTGTGAGGAGCACAGGGATCTGGCCATGTATTCCCACCCAGCCCCACCAACCTCACTAGTGCTGTTTCCTTCCATTAATAGCCACGCAAAGGAAACTCCAGGAGGAGTTGAACTCCAGCGGGGGGAGAAACAGCAGCTAGAAAGGAGGAAGCGGACTACACACAGTACTTGCTTTCGAATAACCCTGCAACCTCAGGGTAATTACTGCTGTGGTGTTCCGAGGAAAACAAGGTCAGGAGGAGGAAAGAGGAGGGAAAGATTCCCAGGGCTGTGCACAAACAACTAGGACAAGGGTGTTCGTTCTGCCTCCTGAGGGGCTACAACCCGGATTGGTCTCGGAGAGGATGCAAGACCCAGAGGGAGCTGCAGAAACATCTTGAACCTCTCTAAAAACAGAAAGCAAAATGTTTTCCTTCTGTCCCCAGGGGCATGAATGCCGACGTCCCGAGGAACATGCATGGGAAAGAATACTAAAGAGCAAGTGGTGGAGGCCAGGCAGAGCTATGCTTCCACAGGGATGGCGCTTCCCGGAGGCACCAGCGGCTCTTTGAGTGGAGACCTGTGATGGAGCAGGGCATTCCAGTGAGAAACTGGGTTTGGGAAGAGCCTGTGCTGTGCCAGCTGGAAAAGGGAAGCTCTATGAGTGACAGAAAGGAGAGGAGCAACCTGTCAGGGACACGGAAGCAGCAAGGAATGGAAACACCACTCCCTAGGTTCATATAGAGCCAAGTTTTCGCAAGGGATGGCTCTACTTGAAAGAGTTGGGTAGGCTGAAGGTCAGGCATAATTTCACTCCCTTCTGCAGGGACTACTTAGGCCTTGTTATAGCAGGGTTTAGCACTGGGTTTGGTTTCTTCTGCATGGAGACCTGCCAGGCTTTGCTGTGCCGTAACCCCTTCTGAGCCATGCAGATAGCCGATAGCCTGGTTCCCGTAGCTTGGGTGATAAAGAGGAAAATAGGTGATGGTGCTGCACGTTCCTCTGATGCAATCCTCTTTATTTCCAAGCCTATACAAAGGTGTTTTCACATGAACAAGGGAGGTGAACAATGCGCAGCCTGTCCCTTGCTCAAGCTTAAAGCCCCCATCTGCCATAAAACCAGGCAGGGTGCATCTCATGGCTGATGAGTTTGCAGTGATGGCCTGGGTATCACCACAGTTTCGTGTTCCTTCTCTCCACTCCCTCTCAGACACTCATCTCTGACCCACGGGACCTCTTCCCCAGACTATCACATAGCAGTGATAACCCCCACGCCCAGCAAGGTCCTGCTCAGCCCTTGCATGGATCATTTTGGGTGGCAGCCCCTCTATCTGTTCTATAAAGGAGTTTCCTGGCTTACGTTCATTTCAGAATAAAGGCAGCCGTTACACCCTGGAGGGATTCTCCACCCAAAATGCTCCCAAAATCCTCCCTACAACATGGTTTTGCTCCCTTACCCCAGCATCAAGGGCCCAAAAAACCTCCTGGCAGAGGTATCCAACCCCATTCCCTGCAGGCACAGCTCTTTCCTGCAGCCCAGAGATGTGGTTCAGGCCAACTGGGAAGGTTTCCTGCTCTGTGGGACCAAGCCTCCCATCCTGCCACATGTGTCAGCAACTCCGAGTGGGAAGGAGAAGCGTTCTGTAGCACTGTCACAGAGGATTAATCCCCAGCCTGCTCCTGATCCCTCTAACAGGATAACCAAGTGCTCAGTGCCAGCATCTCTAACCACCTACAGCATCACTGCCGGCACTGCCAGCATGTGGTTTCCAACAGCCACTGGCCAGGACAAGCCTTGCATGTAGCTGGACTCCTCTGTTTATTTTATAGAGGAAAAAAGCTTTGCACAGGCTCAGCCTTTTCCATCAAAAGGGCAACAGTTTCTTTAAACTCAGGCTTTACTTTCAGGGACACTAACATTTAGATACCAGGAACTTCAGGTCTATCTGAAGAAACCTAGATACTGAATACCCTCAGGGCATGGAAAGCCTGGTACAGCTACCAAGTGCCCTTCAGGGTACATAAAACACTGTGATTTAAAAGGAAGAAGGCAAAGGGCAGCACTGTCCCACAGTTCTGCTCCATTCCGACTCCGGATAGTGTCAGAGCTCAGATGAGATCCCAGCCAGTTTAACTTCAAGTCCTTCGCTCTAACCTCAATAAACAAGATTATATCCAGCTTAGAGCTGGTGTGTCTGTGTAAGGTGCTTAATATAAGCACCTTTATATAACCCCCTTCTGTGAACCAAAGTGCTTTGCAGTCCTTAGCATTTATCCATGCCTATCTCCAACTGAAAAGGTGTTGCCTTCATCTCCACTTGGCAGATGGGAAACAGATGGGCTCCATGGAAGGACACATCTCCCTTTATTTTGTCCATCTACAAGGTAGGCATGCACGCTTGGCCTCTTACACACACCTCCCCACAGCCAGTGGTACCAGCAGCACTTCCAAAGGTTATTTGTATGTGCTACAGGAGGAATCCCCTTGGGAAATAGCTGTTCCCCTGCCAAGGATGGATCAGTACCGGCCACTGGACAGGACTAAACCCCTGTGTGGTGGTGGTAGTTCCTATGGTGCCCATCTCAATGGACATCCCAGACTTGCCTTGTCCCTCTCTGGGCTGTTGGTTGAAAGCACCCATTCGGTAAGAGGAGCTGACACTGTGAAGTACACTGTGATGCACAACTGAAACTGCTTATGGATTAGCAGCAGCGAGCAGCATGACCCTGCTGAGCATCAAGGAGATGCCGTAGGCAGATAAGCCCTGGCTCTTTTGTTCTTTTTCAGGAAACCCTTGGCAAGCTCCTGCCTTGACACAAAGCACTAAATTGTGTACTTGATAGCTTTATCGAGGCTCCTTTGATAACACCAGTTTCTGTGGCAAGGGATGGATCCTCGTCCTGTTATCACATGCACAAGACTCCTCCTTACTTAAAGCCATCAATTTGGTGTGTGTGCTTCTGGCACACGCTTGATGGAAGGTCCTCCAGGACTTGCAGGGCTCAAGGCAAGCTTGCTTCCTGATTAAACACCAGAAGCCTGATGGTGTTAATACTATATGAATACACAACAACACTAATAGAGCAGGACCACAGGGTTTGCAAGGAGCCCAGAACCTGTCTTACCGGCTGGTGAGGAAGAGGCAGTTTGCTCATGCATGCCCTCATCCCGCCCATCCATGCCAGGAAGAGACTCTGCCCAGGTGGGGACCCTATTATTTTGTGAAGTTGCCTTTTGATCTCTGTATCTCGCAGCATAATGAGAAGGTTTGAGCTCTGCCTGGCCCTCCCTCTGTGTGCTTCCCACTTGCTCCGATCCCCCTGAGTCAGGCAGGCAAGGGGAGATCTGTCACAGCTCCGGGGTTAATTTCTTCCTGAAAAGAGGTGTATTTGGGGCCTTTAATACATGCTTTGGTAGCCACATCTATGGCTGGTAGCAGGAAAGCACAGTTCCTTCACACCTCCCTCTGTCCCACACAGGCACACAACCCAGTGGGGGCATCCAAGGTGATCACACCTCAAAGACAGCTCCTTATTCCCTTGGTTCCTGCAGCCCAAAGCAGCTCCCGGAGGCCACCTGCAGTTATGCCCCTGTGTGGGATGGCTGGTGACCACTGATGCAGGATGTTGGTGCCTACATGACCTCTGCTATGGGAGGAAGCTGCTGGCACCCACTGCCTTCAGCAGGAGCTCCTGTGCTAGCAAAGAGCCATACATCCCACTCACCCTGAGACCCATCAGAGCCCCTCCCTCGTGATTCAAGCTCTCTCCCATCCCGGACGGATCCTGCACTGCTGGCACACCAGTTGAAGCTCCTTCTCTACCACTTCCTGCCCTTTGGGATGCAGCCTCCAGAGCCGCAGCAGAAACCACAGCAGGAGCTCGCTTGGCACCGCAATCCGTGTCCAGGAGACCTGGCTCAGCCGCTCCGTTCCTCCTCTCCCATGACTCCTCCTTTCCTCAAAAGGAAATGAAAACAAGCTCCAAGCCAGACTTCCATGTGTCCTCAATGAAACCCATCTGTGACAGCCACTGCCACGGCCTGACGGGGGCTGTTGCCTGGTCAGTGTGCGCAGTCCTGCCATGGAGGAGTGCACGTAGCCAGCCCCAGGGGCAGCACATCCCAAGGGGGCAAGAGGCCGGAGCAGGGACACGGGGCTGCTGTGTCCTCTCCAAGCGCTCTGCCTGGGGCTGTGCTACCTCCTGTCCCAGCAGCAACAACAGCTCCCGGGAAAGAAGCCAGCTGATAGCTCTGCACATCCACAGGCATCTCTGTAGTTTCCATACACACTGTTTGGAGTGGTGAAAATCTCCTTAGCAGGAGCAAGAGTGTCTTTGAGGGGCAGGGGTATCCACCCATTCCCTGGATGCTCCACAAGCGTCCTCCAAAGGAGATTACATAGAATGGGTAGGGTTGGAACTGTATTTCTATATAGTTATGCTATATTTCCTTATTGTATTTCTTAGAGCTTAGTTTGTATCAGACCTTTGTAAAGTCTCCCAAGTGTTTCTCCCTCCCAGCTGAAAGTTTACACTAATGTGTTTTGAAGACATATATTCTGTTAGTCATACTCCATATGTCCTCTTGCAAGTACTCCTTCCTCTCACAAGGATCTCCCATCACATCAATTACCTCATCCAACATCCGTCAGAGCCTCTATTACAGCATGAACCAATTTGCTTTCTGAAACCAAACCCCCTCCAGGCATTTCACTGTTTCCTCTCAACTCCTTGTCCTGCCCATGGGCCCAGTTGATGCTGGAAGCAAATCCCACTGTTCTGCATCTTCCCAGTGCCACTCGAAGAGTTAAAACAGACCCAGCTCCAGCAGAGAGTCCCCATTGCAAAGCTGGCAATGGGCTGCTGCCCTGACAGCTCCAGCAGTAAGACCAGCAGCTCTCACTAGAGACATGCAGATTAAAAACAGTGAGTGAAAACATCTTGGTTTCATAACGCCTCATGTTCTGGGCCGGATTTGTTTGTACCTCTTGGAGATGTTCTGCAGAGACCTATGGATGCAGTCCCAGCACTTCCTTTGGCACACATGGTGCCAAAGCTCCTGTGTAGTAACCTGTGTCCAGCCTAGGATGCTCCCTTCCAGTCTTTGCTATCCCACTTCAGGCTAAAGGTGGAAACCAGGAGCTAGGTCACCTACATCAAGACCTGATGCAGCTCATTTCCATAAGCAGAGCTGAATTCATGGGCACACCACACTGTATGGACCACTGTTCACCTAAAAGAACACCAGAACTATCCCATGGCCCAAAGGTAGGTGAAGTCCCTTCAGGGTACTGTGAAATGGGGCTTCTTTGCAGTCTTTCTCTTTTGTCACATCTGCATCTTCTCACTTTTGGTAGGTTGTCTTCTGCAAGACCTAAGACTGTAAGAAAACCTCTACCTCTGCTTCCTCCTCTTCTGTCTATGCTTGCCCATTTCCCTTATGCGCTGCAGGCAGGCAGCCAGAGCAGGCTTGCCAGGAGTGAAGACAGTGACCCCACAACTGCAGTTTCAGGGCAGCAGGGCCGTGTTTTGCAGTGCACGTGCAGCCCCACACAGGAGGCACGTTCACTCTGTGGTTAGTTGGCAGGCTTTCCAGGGAGCAGGAATCTGCTCAGAGAGCTGCTTGTTTGGGAGCATGTTCTGTTTTTGCCTAGTCTTGCAGCTGCCTGTCAGGCACTGTACAAACACAGACCTGTCTTCCATGCCCCCCCCCTTGCCTGTTCTGTGTTTCTTATGCTGGGGTTTAGGATTAGCCACACCTCAGCTGGGTAAACAGGAGCTGATCGTGCCCCATTGGTAAGGCCTTTTCAGCCTCAGCCACCACAACCGAGAAGCGTTCCTTGATTTTTATCCCAAGCAAATCTCCCTTTTCATCATTCAGCAGATCTGAAGCCTTTAATTTGGCATGGCAGCTGATATGATCCTCTGCATGGGTTTCATCTTCTATTTTCTGTCTTTGTTCTTCTATTGTCCTTATTCTTCTTTTCACTGTGTTGGTTCCACTCTGCTTCTTTATCTCCTGATCTGTTCCTCATTTTCTCACTCTTTTTTGCCGTTCCTGTTTCTCTCCCCTTCTTTTTGCTGTCTCACCCACCTGAGAAAAGCCACCTTTATGTATGTCATATGAGTGCTAACTAATTTATATTAGCTGCTGTTTTAGTCTAAAGAAAGCCTTGCAGTGGTCAGTAACTACCAGCAGCACCTAGATCTTCATCTCAGCTCTAAGGCAGCAATTCCCAGCAATTTTTACCTGCCTGCGAAGGGATGAGGAGCAGGGAAGGAGGAGGACACCCATTCCCTGCAGCACAGCACCCTCTAGCCTCCGCTGGGGCAGCAGCTCCTGGCTGATCTGGAAGAAGGACCTCCACCACCATCAGTCAGCCATGAGTCCTTCCAGTCCTGCAACGCTCCCTACCTGTGTACCCCTGCAAATGTCCCACCTGCGGCCAAATCCAAGGATGGATTTCATGGGAACTTCAGGGATCAGGATCTTCAAGCTGGCTTGTTCTAAGTAGACTGGTGGTAAATCAGGCATCATTTCCAACAGGCTGAGACACCAGCTTTGTGAGGTGGAGCCTGCAGTGAGCTAAGGTGGTGTCAGCCTGGAGAAGGGATCATTACAGCATCAGCAGCAGTGTTTATTTCCTCCAGCCCATGCAATATTCACCTCAGTGATGGTACCGGCAGTGTTTCCATACGGTAGTGCTGCTCCTGCAAAGCCAGGGGGAGGTCAGCTGCAGGAGTGGTGTGGGATCAGTGATGGCAATAGCTCTGCAGTTAGTCTTCTTGGGAGGCTGCTCCAGGAAAGCATCCAGCAGATGGGAATGCTCTAGATTTGCCTTTCATCCCAGCCAGCCCACTGCTCCTTGATGCCTCCTCCCAAAACCATATCCTGGTGGTCCACATCAGCCTCACCCACAACCGCCTCCCTGTGACAGCATCAAGCCTGTTTTTCCTCATTCCTGCTTTCCTTCTACACTTCCAGGACACAGAGCTGTATCTCTTTGCACCCTAACACCATCACCCTTTCCCCCAAAGGAGATGTAACTGTTTTCTCCATAGTCTGACATCCACACACAGCTGTGTGCTTCTCACCTCCCAGACCCATCCTGATTCCCACTGTTTCGGCACCAGGCAGTAGCTTTCCACTATAAATACTGCCCTGTAGGAAAAGCCTCTTCCCCATTCCTTAGGCAATACTAACACTTGGATTCTTACAGAGGTCTGATAATCCCATTGTTTGGTTCACTGAGCACTTCAGGATTGCAGCCCCTCATTCTCCTCATGCACCATTACTTCTATGGCACATTTTCCAGAGAAAGCATTTCACAAGGAGCCAGTGAAAAAACTGCGGCTTTAGCAGTCTCCCTCACTGGCTTTCTGAGGCTGGATAATCATAGTCCTTCCAAACTCCAACCTCAGGAACACAGTATAATGGCAAATGTCAGACAGACCACTCGGAATTAAACAGAAGACAAATAGTTTCCTTTATTCAGTATGACATCTTGGAAACACTCCAGAAGCAGCTCATACACCCTTCTGGCTTTACTACATTCATTGTTCCAATCCATCCTGCTTTCTACCAGAGACACCTCCTCTCCCTGCACTTGCTGCCAGATACCTGCTGCTGCGATACAGCCTCCCCTGCGTGTAACCCCCCCTGCTTGTGCAAAAGGCTTTAGGGGCAAGTACCACCCCAAAGCACTGCTCAGCCCTGCAGATGTGTCTTGATTTACCACAGTGTGTGATAAAGGGGCAGAAATGGCTGCGAACAAACAAGAGGTGGCATTGAAGATGGCTGCAGGGGACAGATCTCCTCAGCCTGGCAGCTTTTGGTGCAGGAGGTAGGGATTTCACCTGACTCCCTGGAAAATCCAGGAGTGTTGCGGCACAGCTTCATCTCAGCGAGACAGAGACAGACCCTCCCCCTAGAGCACAGAGTCTGTTTGGGGAGCCAGGCAGTGCTGAAGTGCTACCAAGCTTCCAAAAGCACTGCCGATGCTGGGGAATGGTTTTCAAACCTTCTTCCTCCAGCCAGCTGTGGCTGCATGTGGGGTAAAAGGAGTGAGCTGGCTGTTAGGAATTCGTGGAGAGAAGCAGCAGAGCACAGCCTGGTAAAGTGCTCAGCTCAGTGGCATTTGTGGTTTAAAGAATTTGGGAATTCAGTAGCCCATCTGTTCTGAAATGATCACTGAAGGTCCCTGTGTCAGCAGTCAGAGCCCTCTTGGGTTTGGTAGAAAAACAACAAAAAAAGAGAGATATAAAGTCACTAGCAACTACCTTCAGCCATCAGAAGAGAGCAGAGCCTCTGTTCTACAGGGGACAAAAAGGTGGAAAGCAGTACTCAGGAGGGCTGAGGTTAGTCAGTTAAGTTCTATAATTAGGAAATAAATAGCATGCTAAATAAACCCAGAGCAGAAGCTGCTGAGGAGAGTGACGGAGCTGGAAGCTGGCAAAGAACAGCTGAATGGAAATGTGATGGAAAAATACTGAGCAGGTGGGCCACATGCCACCTCCTCGGCTGGTGTGTGTGATGCAGCCGTTCTCCCACCCCTGGCACTTGTCTCCTCACGTTGCCAGCTCTTCAGGACAGAGGCTGCTCTATTTAGAGATCTCTAAAGTGCCCATTACGCTTGTAGACACCATTTTAGTAAATAGAAGAGTCCAAAGAGCCCTGTGCATCCCGATCCAACAGGCTCTCCGGCTCTGCAATGCCTCGCTGGCACTGCAGGGGAGGCAGAGCAGGCGAGAAGGAAAAAGCATTGCCTTTATTTCCATCTGCAAAGCTTTTCTGTGCTCACATGTCACTGACAGGCACTCCGCTTACTTTCAGCTGGCAATCAAACCCTGTCATAGGAGATGTTTTCCTTTTTGCTCCTGCTGCACTGGTAGAGATCAACACCTCATGTTTCCTCCAGCAGAAAGGTGCCTGCAGAGGTGCAAAGTCCCTCAAGAGTCCTTCAGCACACGATGAGTTTGCTGAGCAGGAGAAAAGCTGGGCCAGGGGAAATGAGGCAGAAGAAGAGTTTGAGCTCCTTGCGGCAGCAACAGCCAAATGAGAGGGATATGAAGAACAAAAGGTGAGTGTCAGCACGGTGTTGCATGGGGTGCCTCAGGCTGGCTCAGCACCACATGAAGCTCTTTCTGCCTGGTACCTTTCCAGCTACTGGGTTTAAAAAGGTGAAATTACCACACGCCATTTTTTGGCCTCACTGCACAGAGGTAAGTGCCTGCCCAAATCACAAGACAAAGCTGTGTTTTTCCCGTGCCTACAGTTTCCAGCACATACATTTGGCCTCTTCTGCAGTAAGCACACTACTCAAAGAGGGATCCTCCTGTCTCCGAAGCATTAGTGTTTTCTGGACACCCCCATCCCACTTCTCTTCAGTAACACCAGACAGAAGCATCTGTTGGGCTGGAGCTGCCAAATCCCTCCCTAGGAGGCTGGGAATGAAGCTAAGCTCCCCCCAGCACCCTTCCTTTATGGGATGGTTTGTGCTATTGCTCAGATGGCATTTCCTGAGCATGAGCTGATTGCTGTGAGTGGTACAGCCTCACTCCTGGCTCCAGGCCACAGGGTTCCACCTACAGCACACAGCACCCTCCCCACACCGACCAGCACACCAGCTCCACCGTAGCAACGTCAGCTCCCTGCACACTCACAGTGAGGGCAGCTTCCTATGCAAGCCATGGCTTGAAAGCCAGTTTAATAGCCCCAAGCTGGGTTTGTATTCACACAACACGCTTACTCCCTCCCTGCCATCTCTGCTCCCAGTCCAGAAGGCACAGCTGGAAACCCCCAACATTACCCAGAGTAAAACACAAACTGACTTGCACTGGTTCCTCCTTCCCTTCCTGCAGACACAGAACCTTTTCTGTCACACCCCTTCTTCTTGCAATGGGCACAGCTCAGGAGCTCGGCTCCCACTGCCATGGCCATCTGCACTTGTGCCACCACCTGCTCAGTGTTAGTCCCCTCTGGTTCTCTGCTCTCATTCCTCACTGATGTATCTGAGCACCCCAATACCAAAGACCACCTTATGCTTCATTTCTCAGCAAGAAGGCAGCTAGGAGTTTGGTTTGCTTTGCTTTGTGACTGTGGCTTGAGAAAGCTCTCTTCTAATAGCTGAGCTTCTCTCAGGTCAGAGAAACCTCCGATAGATAAAAGCCTTGCCTGAAGGCTTAGCTCTGGTTTATGGTGTGTTTTCCTGCCTGGATCAATGGTGAAGAGCCAAGGTCCACTGGAATCAACTGGACTGGAATTCTCTGTAATCAAATTCAAACACATTCCTCAAATACTTAGTTAAGAGGCTGACAGAGGAAGTTTATCTACTAGGTCTATCTCTAAGCTTGATCACAAACACAACTCAGTTACTTCAGAAACACCAAACTTCAGCCCAGCTGAGCTGCTGACAAGTTTACCATCCACCATAAACCCTGAGTGTTTTCACAAGGGTCATTAAAAGCTGAAGATAAGGAATCCATCTCTTGTTTTCCCGACTGGTGCAGGATCACACCTGTAGAAAGCAAGGCTGAATGCTCATTGTAGGGCTGCTGCTGTTTCTGCTTTGCCACCATCATCTCGGCAATCCCTCCCTGTCCTTTCTCATCGCTCCCTTCTTCACCGTGACTCAGGCTACAGCAGTTACTCATCTCCAGATACACAACCCTCTGGAAAATGTGACTTGCTCCTTGAGTGCTTTCTCTACGTAGGAAGCTCCAAACTCCCTGTAAACACAGGAAACAAAGCGTCTGAAATCAGGGGAGGGATTTTTCCATCCAGTTATATAAAGCAACCATTACCATAGCTAGGAACAGTTGATGTTACCAGCGATGTAACACCCGGTCCATTTGGGAAGCCACAAGAAAAGCAAGTTTATAAACATCGCAGACATTTCTCATGTTATTATTTGGTTTTCCACGTGCGGCAGGCTCCCATTCACCTGTGAACTGAGTTTTCTGTCCCTGCCATACATCCCACTGGGGGGGAGGAAACCGGACTGGGGCCCCTGGGTCTTTGAGGGGTGATGACCACATCACTTCTAAGACCCCAGCACCACGTTTACTACATGGAGGTGGCTTGGGAGCAATAAGAAAGAGGCCCAGCCATTACTTTTAAGGCTTTATTCCCGATTTTTTACTCCAATGTGGTATTACATGGTCAGGATTCAGCACCTGATCACACCTACATGGATCACAAACACCTTGTGCCACACTGGAAACGTTCTTACCCCCTCTGGCCCTCAGCACCACCGAGCTCCACATCACTGCGGGGTGACCATGCACCTCACACGGAGCAGCTCCCCCAGCACCCCCTCCTCCCCCCTGGGCTGGGGTGTCGGTTCCGGCAGCAGGAAGCGGTCAGCGGTGAGGCCGGTGCTTCAACCCCGGCGTCACCGCGGCCACCACCGCGGCCGTCACCGCGCCTCCGCTCTGTCATGGCGCCGGCCGCGGCGGTTTCCACACACACACCCCCCCCCCCGGCTCCGCTAGTCCCGCCCGGCGCGCTGCCGCCAATCACCGCCTGACTGGCAGCTTCTCTAGCCAATGGGACAGCAGTGCCCCGCCCCGCTGCCTCTCCACCAGCCAATGGCGCCCGCGCAGCCCGGCCTGAACACGTTCTCGCTGCCTGCTCCCTTACCGGCCAATCCAAGAGCGGGGTTGGGCGGAAGCGGCGGGGCGGAGCGGCCAATGGGAGGGTGACGGCGATTGCCGATGGGCCGCGGGTAGTGGGGTGGCTGCAGACGGGTGCGAGCGGCGGCTGCGGCGGCGAGGTGACAGCGGCGGCAGCAGCGGCCCTCCGGGGCACCCTTCCTCCGGAGCTGGGTCTCCTTCCCTTCTTCCTTCTCAGCGGTACGGCGCCTTCGCCTTCTCTCTGTGTACGCTCTGCAGCAGGTTCGCCTCACGTGTGTATTGCGCGGGTGGAGGCGCGGGTAGACCTGAGGGGGCCTGGCGTGGTTGTGGTGGTCGGCGAACTCTGCTCCCGGTGCCTCTCCTTTCGGCTGTCGCCGGGGTCGGGAGCACTGTGTGGCTGGCGGTGCCGTGGCGGCCTTCCCCGTCGCTTCGTGCGTGGTTGTGCGGGGTAAGAAGAGCGGTGCGTGAGCAGCCCGTCCTCGCGGTGCGGGGAGGCTGGGGTGGGGAGCAGCTGTAAGCTGATGGGAGCGGAGTATCATCCTGAAAGGATCTATTGCACACCGGTGTTACCCTGTGGAGGTGATACTGGTGTGAGATAGAGTCAGGTGAGTTGGCTGATGTCTGCCAGATCACACCGCCGCTTCTAAGCGGGGCTCTTCTCGTCTCTTACTCACGGGTCTCGGTTCTCACATTGCTACTGGTGTTTCTTAACAGTTTTAAAGTGATGTGTACTGTATACATGCTTGTTAGCCTGTGGGACAGGACCCTGCCTGCTCATAGAATCACAGGATCATTAGGGTTGGAAGGGACCAACCCCCCTGCCAAGGCAGGGTCACCTGGAGCAGGTTACACAAGGCTCCCTTATACAACTTCATGTATGTAAGTGTGTCTTGCTTCAGCACAGGATGGATAGAGAAATCTGGCCTAGTTGATGTATTATAGCTTGTGAAGGCCCTCACCTGATGCTAACTCTCCCTAAGAGGCATGTCAGCAGTGGTTTTATTCCCACAGTTATGGCTGGAGGGGTTGCATTCTCATGCAGTTCTTATCAGAGAATTCATAACACCTTCCTCTTACTATGGTACAGTTGTCACTGATGTGGTAAGTACTGAAGAATCCTGTCTCCTCGTAGAGGTTGCTGTTTGGCTTCCACAGCACTGGTGCATCCTTCTGTAACAAATGTTTGTGGCTTATTAATCATCTAACTGTTACAGCATGTTCATCTTGCATACCGTGTTTATCAATGTTTATCATGCTCAGCCGCATTTGTAATGTTGCTTACGTTGATGTGTTCTGGTCAATCAGTGATGTGGTGTTCGTAGAACACCCAGTTCAGCTGTCTGCTGCCTTCGAGATAATTTGTTTTCAGACCTTATTTGATAATGTTTATTTCCTGCGCAGGGAGTTTTGCTATTGACACCTAGTCTTGGGCTGTTGTTATCTTGGTTCATCTACTTTACCTTCTTCCTAGATGCTTGCTTAGTTCTCATGTTGTAAGTGAAACTTAAATAAATTCTCTTGTCTCTTCTTGGATCAGTAGATGTGTTGCCTTTCTTATTATTCTAGACATCACTTATTTCAGCCTTAAGAGTAAGGAGGAGGTGGCTGTAGAAAAAAAAAAAACCAAACCCTAAGAGCTAATGTTTAGGGTTTTCTATTCTCCTGCCTTATTCTTAAAACAAGTTGTATTTCAGCTTTTGCATGGGAAGTCCTCTATGTTACTGAATGAACTATCTGCACAGAGGATGAGGTTGACCTAAGATTATGCCAGACTTCTTCTAGGGCTGGAAAAGCCATGGAGGTTAGCTAAAATCTTCTGTCTTGCAAAACTGTTTCTGAAGAAGTTAAGCTTTAAAATTAATTTGTTCTACTCTTCTTGCAAAAGCTGTATTTTTTTTCTACTCAGGAAATGAACACCAGCTTAGACTTAGTGTTTCATAAAGCTGTGTTATTAGACGTGTCATGTGAAAACCAAGAGATTAATACATTGAAATAGTCACTGTTCTAGGATATGTGGTATTGGGAAGGAAAGGTGGCAGAATAACAATGTTTATTCTCAACAATAGGCATGTGGAGAGGTTATCCAAACCTGCTAAGTTCCAGCTGTACTTCTGGATGTAATTTGAAGTACTATAGAACATCATATTCTATAGTACATGGCTTTAGAGCAGTGATTCAGACTTCCTGTGGTTGTAGTCTTGCTGTCTTCCGTATGTGTAGTTTAACTTCACTTGATAATGGAAATGTCCTGGGTGCTTCTGGATTCACATTGCTCTGTTATTCTTTTTTCTTGATCTGTATCTCCAGCCTCTTCTCCCTTACTTTCATGGTGCCACAACTTTCATTAAGTTAAGGAAGAATAGGATTAGGAAAGTCTCTAGCAGGGATGTGTGTGCTGGGGTCTTTGGTCCTTGTAATCCTTGTTGAAAGGTACAGATGAAGACACCAGCCTAGAACTGGTTTTCTGGACTTTTCAGCAAAAGCCTAAATTGTGATAGTCAGTATATTGGAGTCTCCATCTGCGCTTTCGAGTTTCTCTTGAAGATTGTATTTCATGATGTGTTACAGCTCTGAATTGCTGCTCTTAATGTGTACTAGAGATCAGCCGTACTTACAGGCAAATCTTTCCCCTTCAGCCTAAATAGGTGGTGAAGTGTAAGTTTCTATGCAGTTAAAAGTCTGATCAGACCCAGCTGATTGTGGTCAATTTGATTTAATTTCAGTGTGCGAGGGCAGTCTGTCCTTCTTACGGAGAAGCAAAGTCCCATTTGCCCAACACGTGGGTGGCAATGATGTTAACCTAGTTAGGCAGCTATCAGCCTCTTCTAGCTCTAAGAAAGTTTCTGTGCCCAAGGGCTTGTCTTTTCTCCAGCTGTATCAGTTGACTTGATAATAAGGATAGTCTCTCAGTGCCAGCAGCAGGCAGCAGTAATTCAAAATGCCTTGCAAAGCAGTTCTGTGCAAACCAGGTGCTTGAAACATTTTCTTGCCTTTGCTCTTTTAGTGGTAGTGACAGTAGAAGGAAATGTCACACTTGCAATGTGCAGAAGATACTAATCTGTATCTCTAGATTGACCAAGAAATACAGTTGCCTAGCACTTGCTGCTGTTGAGAAATATTTGTGTTTCTCGTCATCCTGGGTTGGGTCTGACTATAATAAAAGGCAGTGACAACTTCCTCTACTAATATGGACCGAGCTCTTATAAACACAAAACCCGCTGAAACTTGTGATGTACTAGTTGCTAGTAATTGAACTACAGTCCTACTCAGGACATTGAGTGCTGAAATAGCAGGCTCCTCCTGGCAAGGGTCAGCTAGGACAAGTGACTGCTAGCGAGTTCAGCAATCTGTCGCACTTCTAAACATATTTGCATCTTCAGAATGCTTTTGCATAGAGATACAGCTTCCAAAAGGATTATGTTGAGGTAGGTTGTTCAAGCCTGGCTCTCCCTTAGCTGGAACACCCAGTTCTGTGAAATGCTGGTTGGGCATATGTGAATATTCAAGATTGTACTGAGTGAAGTAACAAGATGCACAGTCATTTACAATGAGCATCCTTGTATAAGAGGTAAGGAAACCTGTAATATCCCTAACCTCCTGCTCAGTTTCAGCAGGGGAGTAGGTGATGTAGCTTCAAATACGGAGTTGCTGGTCACTACTGTAGTGCTTCCAAGTCTCTGCTTTAATAGGCGTTCTGGTAGAACTTGAGTATTCTGCAGTAGTGGTCGCTGTGTGTTTGTCAGCTCCTGTCTGGTTATTTTGTCCTGAAAAGCTGTTGCTCCATTTTTAATGTTATTATGTGAATTAAACTTCTCTAGCATGAGCCTTCTGTCTGTCATGGACAAACTGAGAGAATGACTCTGCAAATCTTCTGTACTGCTGTGGAGCAGAGCTGCTCGTCAGGGGAAACAAAATGAGCAAGGGTTTTGAAGACTTCAGAGTAAAGTGGCACCTCAGTTTTTGATTGTGTTCAGACTGCTTGAACTAGACCAGTTTTGAATAAAGCTTCTCTGCTGTCTTAATATGTGTGTTGATGATAGATGGTCTTTCCTTGCTGTGCAGATAATCTAGTGTGGGGGATGCTCCCCACTTCCTTGGCTGTGCACCCTTTAGCTGAGCACGCAGCTGTGATGCGCTTGGACCTTGGGCTGCTCCTAGGATATGTATATCTGAGTTCTGTGGCTGTGGGCATGGGGGGGCGGGGGCTGGAATATCTTTAACGGTATGACGTGTTTCAAAATATAGTGAAGGAATAGAGCAGGGTCCTTTGGAGATGGGGGTGTTTGTCTGTAACGCAGTTTGTATTGGCTGACTTGGCTATCTTTTGACTTCATGGTAGTAGCGTTCTCTAACTATGGAGCATGGGTTGTCAGGTTCTCTGTAGTGTCTTTATTCCACTTCCTCCCTTGAGCTTAATGCTGTGTGCTGACAGTTATGTGGTAGGCAAGAGACACCTGCTAATACTGTAGGACTGTGGAAATGTGCTAGCCAGTATTTCTTCTCTCTCAGTACCTAAAAGTAAGCTTGACCTATCATAGAATCAGCTAGGTTGGAAAAGACCTTTAAGATCATCAAGTCCAACTATTATGTCAGGACTGCTAAGACCACCACTAAACCGTATCGCTGAGGGATATCGCCCTTCAGCAGGGGTCTGAAGCTGTGCCTTGTGGTTGCATAAGGCAGTGATTAGAGTGGGACAAAGTCCTAAGACTCTGCAGTAATCAAATAATTGTGTTGGTTTAAATAACATGAGTCTTTCCTTTAAGATAAGATGCAATTAATTGATTTGTGTGGAGTCATCAGAGCCTAGTCTTAGCTTAATCTTGTGTATCAGGCATGTGCAATAAAAACTAATGAAGTGTTTTCCAATCCATCTGAAACAAGCAGGGGAACCAGATAAGGTGACATACAGGGAGTCTACGTAACAACGTTCTTAGGTAATACACAAAATGTGCCTTTCAGGCAGTAGAACCATTTTGATCAGTTCAAATGGTATTGTGAAGACACAAATGCAGTTCTTGTAGCTGGAAGGAAGTGAAATGTGAGGCTCATCTGACTGTAAATAAACCTTCTTGGAGAAGTGAAAACCTAAAGAGTTTATGGCCCTGATGGCTAGAGAATTAGTCTCAGGTGCTTTCTTAAGCAAGCTGGTTTGACACCCATCTTAGGTACTTGGCTTCTGCTCTGAAGGTGTAGGACCTCTCAAAATCAATAAAGGAAGAAAATCTCCAGTTAAAGGCACCTGCCTTTCTGGCAGTGTGGGTGGTGCCTGGTGCTATGAACTTCGTCCCTGTAACCTCACAGTACCTCTAAATTTAGTATATGAGCCAAGTATTGTATCCGATGAAAAGGTCAGATTCCATTGAAGGCTCCAGCCAAGAAATTCCTGTTGGGACATGATGTAAACAGTACTTGCTGCTTTGTATACTCGCCAACCAACCAAATCCTGGCCTGGGTGCTGGCTCTAGCACAAGGTGGAGGGATTTGCACCAAAGACTTCCATGTAATGTTCTTTTAAGCATCCTTGTGATGGAACATGTCAGAGTGCCCTCTTTATTTGGAGATAAGAACCTACTGGATGTTCTTTTGACAGCAAAACTGTGGTGGGCTTTGCCAGGCTCCTGATGACTCTAGTGATAACTGCACTTTATCTCTTCTGGCCACATCTAAATCTAAGCTTAAGTGCTTGAAGAGCTTGGCTAATTCTTCATTATTCCCTCTGTGCTTTGAGGTCTGAGACTTAGTTGGTTCTTTTAAACAGCCAGAAGTACAGAGTGATACATCAAGATGGTCTCAGCCTTGCTTCTCTTGTGATGTACTGCTGAGTATAATAGGAGGTTCTGCATGAGATAAGCTTGGGCTGGTTGGATGCCAGTCTCAAGTGGAGTGACGCCTTGCTTTGTGTGCCTAAACCCATCAGGCATAGTGCTGGTGTGGCCTTAAAATACATGTATCTGTGTAACTTTATGGAGGCCTTAAAGTAGCAGTTTAGGCTTAATACTTTCCCATCTGCCTAGACACAGCATGTGAAAGTGGGATGTTTTGCTTTCCTCTTGTCTAGCTAACTTGCTTAGAGTTTTATTCCCCAAGGAGGCAGTACAAATAAATGAAACCAGTCCAAGAAACGTTAGTTAACAAAGTCTGTCTGCTTAATCTGTCTAGAAACAGCCTCATTGGCTTTTCTGAATCTTGGTGGGGAAGGGAGGGTATTGCACTACTTGAAAGAAGATAGGAAAGGGGATTTGTAAAGGCTTTCAGTGTTGGCCAGGCATGTTCCAGTGTGTTAGTGTTCAGCTGAGCTCTGGTAGAACTAGTCAGCCAGAATGCTGACTGGTGGGAAGGCATCTAGGAGGCTTTTGTATCAAACTGCTATTCCTGGAAACAAGATTCCTTCAGGATTCTTCAGTGACTGTAAAAAGCATAAAGTATCTTGGTAGTGGAGCTGCTTTTAAAGAGGCTGCCTTTACTCTTGTCTGTAGGCAGTTCCATCTGGATGCATCTTCACCTTAGCCCAAAGCATCTCTAATGCTTCAATGAAATGTCTGCCAGGCTTTCAATTGCTCACTAAAAAGCCTGAGGGAAGGACTTGATTGATATAAGGAAAGCAAGTGCCTGGAAAACATAGGGTTAAAAGACTTTTAACTTAGTTTAGGTCTAAGATAGAGAGCAATGTTTGTGTTGTAAGTCTGTGGTGTGATAACAGTTTAGTAGTCTTACTAACATGAGTGAATTATTTCTTACCAGCCTTCTAATGAGTGATGAATTACTTCTTACCAGCCTTCTAATTATCAGTTAGTTTGGAGACAGTGAGTCCCGAACATCTGCTAGCTTAGGATACTCCTTGTCTGCCCATCCTGTTCTGCTTGCAATAAATTTTGTAGGAAGGTCACACTGCTCTAAATCTTTGCCAGCTATCAGAAACTTACAGATGTGGCTGGTTTCAGCTAATTTTGTGACTATTGGAGCATCCAGTTATGCCAAAGGTGAAAAGTACCTGGTGAGGAAGACTGCTTACTTCGTCTTGAAGACTCCTGCCCACATGAGGAAGACTACTTACTTCATCTTGAAGACCCCTGCCCACAACCATTGGAGGGCAGTGTGCAAGCACCAGAAGGGAGGAGACTTACGATAATGAGTTCCTAAAATAATTGTAATAGCCCCCCTGTTCTCTCAGGAACCTAATGAATATGCATGTTTGTGTGTAATAAATATCTGCTTGCTTAACCCCTCGGTGTGCAAGTTAGGAGTGATCCCCCTTGGACCTGGGCCCGTAATAAGTGTACCCGCTTTATAACTCTCTTTGCATTGTAGAATCTGATTTTGTGCTTCAGGCCCCATGGGAGTGGCTTCCTTTAATGTCTTTGCTTTTTTAATGCTGGCATGCCAGCATGGAGAGTCAGGCTCAGCTTTGGCTTGGGTGGAGAAGTGTTAGTGCTTGGTTGCTACCAAATCCTATGCGTGCCCCACTGAGTCATGTGGTGAAGTGACTTCTGTCCCTGAAAGAGTCTCCTCTCCCTGGGAAACCTGGAGCCCAGGTCTCAGATTCGTTGTCAGTCATTAATTCCCTTACAAGTGAGTGTCTTGATGATGGCTTTCCCAAAACCCAGTGTCTTTGAAAGGAGACACACAGAATTTACTGCAGCTCTTCCAGCTTTTGTTGTACTGTTTCTATTCCTGTCTGGAATAGGGAGACATGGGGCTTTTCTCATTATACTTGTAAGGGTAAGGTGCATGCTGTTAACAGTAATGCTGAAGTGTTTCCTCCTGTAACATCATTTTCAGCTTTTTATTCTGTGATGAAAGGGCAAATGAAAAGACTGCACAAATCCAGCCCTTGCCTTCAAGTGATCGATTTTACCGTCAGTCCTTAGTCACAAATGGGACTTAAGAACATTGCTTGAAAAGACTCTCAGTCTGTGGGGTTGTCGTGCCTATAAGTGAATTATAAAAAGAATTGTACACTTAAGGTGCTTCAGAATAACATCTTCAGTCCCAAGAGCTTCAGCTTCTTTGTGTTCCTGAATGTGGATCTCGGACCCTGTGATGGGTGAAAAGGCAGGCTTAATTGCTTCCAGTGATGCACTTACTGCCTCTTGCTCGTTTTGTCTAGCCTGCTAAGAGCTAATCTAGTGTTCTGTATACAGAAATGTTTGTCTGTGTTAATGCTGACTAAGAGGAGATTCTAGATTAAAACCTGGCTGGCTCAGTGCTAGTTACCTGTCCTTTTTGTAAACACCAATTTATTGGGTGGATGCAAAACAGGTTTAACAAAACAGAAGCAAGGTGACCTTGCCCCTGTTTACAAACAGGGAGGCAGTTGACCTATGTGATTAGAGGCAGAGCTCCCAAATCCATTTCAGTGAGCTGAACTCTTAACATTTCAGTGCAGAATGCTCTGGATCAGCCCCTACAAATCTGCCCTGGTTGAGACAGGTCTGTTTAGATCTTTGGAAAGACCAGACTCTAGAGCCAGGTACCTGAAGTGCCACAGCTAGATCCATAGCTGACCAATCTAGTCTTCATGGACTAAATCCATTGCTTAATGAATCAGTGTAGGCAGCTGTGCCACTGCAGTGCAAACTTTGTATTAGCTGTATTAGTATTCAAACTGAACTTTTAGGTTGAGATACTGACAAATACATGAACCTCTGGCGCATGTTCGAGGTGTGTAAGTGCAGTGAATGTGTATTAGACTGCCTAAAATACAAAAGTACTAGTTCAGAACTGTTGATCCTGCTTAACAGCCGATTTTTCTGAGTGTTACACAAAAAAAGTGTGCTTTTTTTAAAGTAACAATAGGCTGAAATAGAAGTATGAGAAGATGTGCTTGTAATCTGAAGATCACTTGAGAGAGAAGACTCTCGGGAAGATACAGCTTAGTTGGATCCGTTCTACTGAGTAACTAGGATAAAATGCTAATGACTAATCCGTGCCAGTTTTATTTTTAACAAATTCACTAATAGCATGAAAGCTGTAAACAGAGAACTGGCTTCAAACCCAGGTGGTAGGAAGGCCTTGGGTAACTTCTTGTACCTCCTAATGAAACGAAGATGCCAACACAGCTTATGGGAGTTTCAGCTGGGGAAGATTTGCTTAAGTGCCTGGTTGTGAGTTCAGGATCTTGGTCTGCTTTTCTGCCTGTTGTGCTTTCCCTGGAGAAGCCATTACCGTAGTTTGCCTGTTGTCTCCTGTGCAGTTGGTGGTAGTGTTGGTGAAAGTCTAAGTATGGAAGTGAGATAACATACTACAGCTGAACATTGCACTCACACTAAGACACATGGCAATGTAATCTCATTAGGAAAATAAATGGCTTTTTGTAGCCCACTCCTCTGTGAAGCCCAGAAATGGAAAACAAAACCTTCAGAGTTGTTCAGTATTAAATGTCTCCGCTTTCCTCACCCTCTCTGTTCTCCATCAGAGCAGGGAGCTGTGGTGGCAGCAACCTGCAGCTTTCCAGCACGCTGTTAATCAACAGCTGATGTCAGACTTGTTTTCTTCCAGGGAATTTCAGTGTGGCTGCTTTGAGTACAGAAAGTACTTCTGAGGCTGTGAGGGTGTTTTTGAGGCTCTGAATAAGGCTTTGGTATGACCTGTCCTGTTTGGTGTGTTCTTGGTGTTGGAAGCAGCAGCCATGGTAGAGAGCAGACAGTCCTGGAGCTTTTTCCTGGAAGCTCTGATTCCCTATCGGTTTGTGTGCCTGTAGGGAATCAGTTCTATCACTTACATTTTTATGGTTGCAGGCTGAAAGCTATCACTTCTTTATTGGCATCATCAAATTCCTGTAACAAGCCCTGGTGCGTGTGCACTGGTGTTAATTAGGTGACTGTATCCGAGGCTCCTGGTGGCTCTCACCAGCTTGTTGAAGTGTGATAATGTTGTAATGTCTCAAAAAGCAAGTGTGGGAACAAGCAGAGACTGTTTACAAGCTTCCATCTGTACGAGTGAGCTGCCTCCCCAAGCCTGAGTAAAAGTAGCAGGAAACTTCAGGCTGGCTTCACACTTCAGACACAGTGTAGATACTGCACAAAGTTGAGAAGAACAGAAGAACTACTTCTAGTCTTAAATAGCAAGTTGTGTAGCTTTTGTGATGGGCACAATGCCACAGTCTTGCAAAGATAGTGACTGTGTGGTCTTCTGGAAGTTCATAGCTTGGCTTTCCTCAGGAGTTGCACTGATTTTTCACTATTGCTTTCTGTCTGTTAGCTCATGAAGGTCATTTGCATACTGCAAATGAATTAATATGCTGTAGGCGACTGATCTGGTCTGGAATCTGTCCACAGGCAGATTTCTAATGCAGATGTATCAGAATTGAAGCAATTATGACTGAATACACAAATCAATTAAAATGTCTGTGATAGGACCTTTGTATACATTTGTTTTCTTCCCTGCCAGCTGAGATGTGGCCCTATTGTTAACAGGCAATTTGCTTTTCATCTTCTTGCAGGATAACTCAGATAGCACGTGGATCCAGACAGTGGGAATTCTACTGAGGACTGGCAATTCTTCCTAGTTTGAAGAAAAAGTGAAGTTGGTAAGGCTTGACTTGTCAGTACTTATCTTACTTGGGTTAGCCATGTGACTGAGGAAAGACCCTGAGAAAAGCCTGCCCTGTAAACATGAATGAAATATCCCTATACTAGCTGCAGCCAGTTATATGAACCATGTGTTCAAAAGAAGCTGCATCAGTTAAAGAACTTGATTTCAATCTGGAAGCATATTGTTATATTGTGGGGTTTTAAATTCCCTCCCTTGGTCCACTTCCTTTAGCCTAAAGGCCTTGAAAGCCTAAATATTAATGCTCCTTCAGCTGCAGAACTACAGTGAATTGAAAGCTGAACTCGCTGTTACACAAAGTGACCACCTTAAATGCATGCAGGAGTTAGTACCCGTTGTAGCTCATGGAGTTAGCTCCTCAGCCTGAATTCTGCAACACAGTAGTTCTTTTCAAGCCTGGCCTGTGCATCTGGGAGGAAGCGCACATCCAAGGCTGCTAATGAGCCTTTATAGCCTGGCTCTTCACTCGGCTTCTATTTGAGCTGTCTTGGCCAAGATCCTGAAAGCATTGACTGGCTACTACAGACTATGGCGCTTGACACCTGAGACAGTTGCAGTTCTAATGCAGCATTGATTAGGAATAAATCTCCTTCCCAACTGATCATCTAGTTTCTGTTTCTTGTGGTGGTCAGGGTGTTCAGAGCCATACAAAATGAACTTCCTTTCATCCTGGAAGTTGCTAGTCTGAGTTGATATGCTAGGATTCTTGTAGCAGTGGTAACTGACAAATCAAGTTGGGTAGCACAGTCTTGTGTTAATGTTCATATTCAACAGTATATAGCGAAAGGCTTTAATATTGATACTGTTTTTATCTCCAGGCTCAAGATGAGTATGATGTTGGAAACCTCGGAGCTGCCAGCAGTGTTTGATGGGGTGAAGCTAGCTGCAGTTGCTGCTGTTCTCTATGTTATTGTTCGCTGCTTAAATTTAAAAAGCCCAACTGCTCCTCCTGAGCTCATCTACCAAGACTCTGCTTTGGCACGCTTCCTACTCAAATCCTGCCCACTTCTGACCAAAGAGTAAGTAGTATGTGTATTTGCTATGCTGACCTGTCTTGTATGAAGATCTGCACTTAACCATTCTTCTGCCTAGTGTGTTTCTTAAATCTGGGTGCAAATGAATGTTAGGGTATTCTCTTGATAAAATAAACCTGTTCCAAATCAAGCATTTCACTGTTGTTAGTGTCCCAGGTACCTGGGTTTAGAACCAAGCCTTGTTTAGCAGGGCTATCCATGGATGTACAGAATGTCATCCCTGTGCTTTCTGTGGTAGCTGTATGCTGATATTGTACTATACCAGCACTATATAGCCCACGGTCTGCAGAAATGGGGGAAAGATGGATGCAGTCAGCACTTGTTCCTGTGCTCTCCTTTCTGTTAGGGAAGAAATTTGTCAGGGCTCACAGGAAGAAAACGCTTTCACAGTGTGTCTGTGCACTTAATGAAGGCAAGGATGGCTGTTAGTTTTTAAAGTGCCTACTCTTACTTGAAGTGCCTTAAGCTGACTAATGAAAGTTATTACTGGTAGAGCACATCATAACTGGTTTAACGAAGTAATGACATACTGGCCAGCTCTAGGCCTGTTGAATCCACTTTCAATTGACCTTATGTCAACTGCATATTTGAGTGGGCTGATCCTTGACCTTCCATTCTAGGACCTTCAGAATCAGTGCAGTTGCCCTTACCCTCACCCTCACCAATAATATGAAGCATTTACTACAATTTCATGAGGCTTTGGAGGGACAAGGACTTTGATTACAGTATTTCTTCTGCAATCACTTTGAAAACTTGCAAGTCCTATTTAGAAGCCCTAAATACATCAATTATCTAGTAAGTGCTGAGTGCAGCTGCATGAACCTTCCTTTCAGATCTCAAAAGTCAAGCTGACTTAATGATAGTCATTTTAGGGGAGATGAGAGGCTTTTAGCAATGCTGTGTTAGGTGCCTTGATTACGTAAGGTGCAAGATCATAGGCCATAGGATCTGTAAACTCCTGGAGGAAACAAAGCATTATCCATTTGAAATTAGAGCCCAGACACAGTTCCTGGATAGACTCTGAGTTTGGTAGTAACATAAGTGTGTGTTGAAGCTGAGCATTGAAATTGGATTCTTGACTATGTCTAGTGCTTTAACTGCAAAGCAGTTGCTTCCCTAAGAAATAAACTAAGAAGTCTCTAGTTACTTGGTACCTTGGACACTTGTCTCAGTGTTGGCACTCCAGATTGACATGTCCCTAGTCACTGAAGGAGCAGATACAAAGCTATGCTGATTACAAGTCTTGAAGACTTACTGGCATTAGGCTCATCTTTGGAAACAGATTGTAAGCTAATTCAGTCTGGTTTACTCCTATTTTAGCTCTGTTCTCCTAGCACTACTTGGAGCAGTGTTCTTTCAGTTGGAGAACAAACCATTCCCAAAAGCGTGAACATGTCTAAAAATCGCAGTACATCTGTTGTGCATTAATTGCAGGAGTGAAGAGCTTGCAGAACCCTGGTGTTGTGTTAGGAGTGTGCATCCAGGTTGTTTGCTTTCCCTGGATCAGCCTCTCTGAAAACTGGAGCTGTGATTTCCAGCACATAGTTCTTGAGCTGAACACCCTCTGAAAGGCTTGCATGACCCCAGGAAGCAAACTCGACTGAAACAAACTAGAACAAAATATGTCCATAGCTACTTGCCCAGTCTTGTTACCTCTATATCGATGTTGGGGAAAATGGGAATAGAATAGTTCTTGGGGATTTAAAGGGTTTACAGGAAAGACAACTCTGTAAAGCGATGGATGTGGTTTTTTCTAGTCAAATGATGTCACAGGCCTTTTTCAATACTGAAATGGAAAAAAAAAAATCAAAGAAATCCTGTTTCTATCATGAAAGTCACCTGGACACTAAAGGAGAACAAATACATCTGAATGCCTGCAATTATGCATAAAGCAGTTTGTAGGACTAATTAGCAGAAAGCTATGTGCAAACAGCTTGTGCCATGCTGCACTGCAAAATCTTGCAGGGCTTTGATTACTTGCTAATTATTCCAAGTGTTGGGAAAGCTGATTAAGCAGCTCTTTTTTCAGATTCTACCAGGAAAGCAAAATAAGTAGCCCAGCAATCCCTCCTGTTATCTCAGTACTGGGTTTGTCTGAGATCTGTTAAAGACCAGTTCTTCTGTACAGCTGTGAACTGGCTTTCAGACCTGGTTTGTTCAACTCCCTCATGCTTAAGGGAGGAGAAAGTGAGGGTATTGCCGGAAGGGGAGGAAGCAGAAGTGAGCAGAGTTATTCCATCTGTGCAGCTGTTCAAAAATATTTGGGGGAAAACCCACTTTTGGATATTTCCCTTTTACGGCACCATCCTCACCTATGCAGTTACTCAGTACATTGTAACCATGGTAAGCCAAGTGGTGGTGGATGAAAAATGTAAGAACTTTGGATAGTAAAACTGCCTGAGATAGCTGTGTGCCGTGTACCTTGTACTTGCAGATGTTAGTACTGCTTTTTACAGTCCTCTCAACTACTGGGAGCTTTCTACCTACCTATCAAACACTGGTAGGCAAGAGACTGTCTTGCTAGAGCTTCATTTCGGCTTACCAAGTGGAGTAGCATAATTAGACTCACATTCAGAGAACTGCTTCTTGCATGGGAGCTCTTGCAGATCAGCACAGCTGTTGGTGCCCATGGGCACTTAAGCCTGATCCCTGGCTTCAGCTGTCTCCTTTTTCTGTCTCCCAAGTTGGTGTAGAGTCTGCCATCTTATTCCTATAGCAATGCAATGTTGGCTCTTTGATTTATGAGGACAAATTTGGCCAGTGTTTGCTGTACTGGGATATTTTCTTGGCTGTTCTCAGTTTCTCCTGTCTCTCCTATGCCAAGTCAATGTGTGTCTTTATTCTCGTTGAGGTGTGGCACAAGTTTCATCCTTATCGAAAATAATTATCCTTGCTGCCTGCACACTTTCATCATTAATAAAGGCAAGCTCCTCAAAGATTGAGGCAAATGACTGTCAAGCCTGTTAGTAAACACTGTCAAAGATCCAGGCTGGATCCTTCTCATCCTTTGTTTGCACAGTAACCTATACTGGGTGAGCAGGCTGCCTGGTACCAGAAGACTCTTTTGCACTGTCATTGCTTTTCTCCTAGATGCAAGGAGACAAGTAGTCAAGAAAGCTCTCTTCAAGCTTTTCAATGTTCTTTCCTTCCATCTAATAGCAAATAGTGTTTGATTCCTGTCAACTCCTTCATTATTTACCCTGGGAGGAACACTTCCAGGAGAATAATAAACTAGAAGAACAGTCTTCCTTCCGAAGGTTTGGCAGGTGAACGTTAAGAGGTAGAGAAGAATGGCAGCTCCCTATTGGGAAGTTGAAGCATTGACCCTGGGGAGTGAAGCAGCCTTGAGGGGGGGATTCTGAGTACATGCTTAGGTGCTCTGCTGTGGCATCAGCTGAAGCATTGTGTTCTCTAGCTCTCATCACCAAAGAAGACATGCTGTGATACTCATGCCCTTTACTAAATAAAAGCTGCCTAAATTGGAAAGGAGGTGATTTAACCAAGGAGACCAGTCTGTACTTTTAAATAGTTCTGACTTCAAACAGGATCTATGGGCAGCAAACACTTCACTTAGGTTAGTTTCTTTTTCAGAAGCTCAGGGAACATGGAAGCTCTGTAAGCTGCTTTAAAGTTTTGCTGTTACGTATTTTCTTTGCCACTTTGAACAGCCTGACCTCACTGATGCAGAAAAAGCCACTTTCTACATATTTGGGGAGGAGGGAGTTGAACCCTGCAGACTTTTAGATGAGCTTTCTCAACTGGAATTCAAATTGCATTCCCCAGCATCAAATAAAGGACAAGGTTCAAACAAGGTTTGATTTGTAAAGCATCCTTTAAATAGCTCCAGACTGCTCTGTGAAGGGGGGGAAAATAACCTGTCTGCTATAACGCAGGTAGTGGTTCTTGGTGTTCCCTGACATGGGCAAATTGTAGGCCCTGCTTTCTTACCATCAGCATCTAATGCACTACAGCACATCAAAGGTGATGTGAGAGTTAATGTTGAAAGTGTTAATCTCCTCGGATGAAGTGAAGTAATGCTCCAGAAATACGCCTGTTGCTGAACTTCCACTTCACATCTTTTTGAGGACCTAAATGCTGATGCTTGCTAGTAAAAATAGCACAATTTTTATGTGCTTTGTGTGAGCTGCTTATGCAGCAGCTGCTTCCCTAAATTCCTGCGTGCTGGGCAATGTATGTGCTCTCGAACTATAATCTGCTGCCTGAACACCACTAAAACCTAACCTACAATCACATGTTTGAATTAGGTTTAATGTCAAAATGCTAGGAGAAAGTTTGTGAAGCACCTAGGGATTCTCTTGCTCTCAAGCACTGTTCTGGACAGCCACCTATGAAGATAGTTGTGGCTGTGCTGCACGGCTGAAATGCAGCATTTGGAGCTAAAACATTTGTGATCACCTTTATGTAACTGGCTGTGTATTCACATAGCCAGTTAAGACTGAACTCTGTACTTGTGCTGTATAAGTCAGCTTCCAGAATAAGTAACTGGCATCCCAAGGTCTGTTCTCCTGTCTGCCTTCTGTTACAGCATCCTGTTACTGGAAGTTACAGGACTGGCTACTAGAAGCTATAACTGACTGCCTCACATATTTGCCTTTACTCAGAGTGCCTGATACCTATAGCAGCTGACCAAATCAAAACAGGAACATGAGTCAGTTAAAAGCCTTTGGGTGTGAAGCAAACAGGGAAGCTGTTCTTATTTCATGGAAATAGAAATATTTGTTTCCAGTACAACACAACTTTGCCTTTAGCTCTTCTGTGTTATCATTGTCTGTGCTATTGTGGTGCATCATTCTTGTCCTTTTGTGGGCATGCGTATACCTGTTTGGCAAGAGGTCTTCCTGACTGCTGTTTGCAACTCAGCTTCTGTCATCTGTAAACCATAAGCAGCATTTCCATTGTTCTGCAATAGATGTGGTGCTGGAACAGGGCACCCTGAGGAATACTTCTTGAAATTTGGTGTGCCGGGATAATCTCTACAGTGCATTGCTTTTCAAATCCGCTTTGGTTTATAGCAGGCTTTACAGAGGAGTTGGAGTCTGTCATGTCCTTGAACACTTTCCCTGTTTCTACTTAATATCAGTGCTGGAGACAAGCCATTTGCTTTTATGAGTTGAGGGGGGGCCTTGTTTGGGAGACCTGGTTAAATTCAGCAGTAGTAATAGTTCTAGCATAAAACCTAAAGAGCAATACTTGAATGCTGCTTAAACTGAATACTATGTAGTTGCACAGCCTGCATGGTATCTAGCTTGTGTTTCTATGTGTTACACCCTGCTGAGCTTGCCTTGTTAAAGTAAGCCATAAGAAAAATACCCCTGAGTACATACTCTTCTGCATACAGATGATTGTTCACAGGAGCATCTCTTTTCAGCTGTTTGCCATGAAGAATGTTGTTTTCACTGCAAAACAATCTGTGCTGGCTATTGCAATCACCACTGGATAGTTAGGGTTTTTTTCAGCTGGGTTGAATATGAAACTGTCTCTGGAACTGATTTTTACATAATAGGCTTAAATAAAATCTGGTCTGTGCTTTTTCACTGGGTAAAGACTCTTGCACAATTCCTGGCAAGCTTTTTTCCCCTCACTAGTGTGGTATCATGCACCCTCATGACTGAAGAGTTCTTTCTATGCTGTCCTCTTCAGTTTTTGTAAAAGCAAGATGAAAGTCCACATAAACCCTGGTTGAAAAGATATCCTTCAGTCCTGTGCAGTCTTGCACTATTACGTGGAGTACTTGGAAAGTTCTTGTAGATTTTCATTGAAAGATGTGGATAGAAGTCATTTACAGGGAGACTTTTAAAAACGGATTTTTCCATTGCCAAAATGCAGAGTCAGCAGAAATAGTCAGATCATATGCCTGATTCTGCTGTGGATTATAAGGATGCTTTGCGAAGTCAAACTTTGCTTTCAGCAGAAGACAGTTTTTACTGGAATGCAATTATATAGAGCATCACTTTGTTATTGACAGGGCTTCATAGGGGTTTCTGGTGGGTAAAATTGGCAACTTGGTAATTGAAAGTAATATTTTTAATAGCTGTTTGCTTTTGCATCAGTCTGGTAAGAAGAGTTTCAACTTGTCTTATTTTTTCACTGATAATGCAAGATCTATACAATCTGGGCAACTCTTCCCCCTCTCTGTTGAAGTCTTTCGATCAGTTTCCTGGAGCCTGGATGCTTAAGGGATTTGAGGATATTTGTCTCACCACAAGCCTATTGCTTGAAGGCTGATGGGCAGTAGCAGAAGAAAAGATAGGCAAGATAACAAGCTGCTGCTCTCACGCTTGCATGTATTTCAGAGCTCTAACTGCTTTATATTTAAGGGAAAAATGCAGAAATATACTAAACATGCTTAAGTTTGCCTGGGCGGGAGTAATGAATCTCTGCATCAGAGCACTGACCTGTGCACATTATTCGTGTTGGAACTTGAACTTTGAATATTTACCTGAAGAGTGTAGTTACATGCAGAATGACTAACACATCTTTGCTGTAGGCAGTGTGATGCTTAACTGACTAGAGCTAACATAAAAACTAAGCTGTGCATTTCACTTGCTTGGTCCATTGGAGGCTTGGAAACACTGGCTTGTCTACTCTGAAGGGAGCAAGTAGTGCATGCACCCTTGTCTGTAGGGTGTAAAGCAGTTCTAGCTTTGAGAGAAATGTGGAACCCATGGGTATCATCTGCCCATCGTTATGGATAGAGTCACAGGGATTCCTGTTGGTTTTAGTCTTTCCTTTAATGAAGAACATGCCAGTGAAATGGCATCTGCTGTTTGCCTGTGTAAAAGCAGTGTAAAGCTTTGACTTACTGAAGGTCAGGACTTTGCATAACTTCCAGTTGGGTTACTTGAAGGCAGACTTGAGGTGTTTTTCCTCAGAGAAGCCAGCTGTGACCTGAGGAGGCAGGCAAGTACTACACTTTTGGTAAGCAGGCAGGCTTGAAGCCATTTGTCTTCATTTAAACACCGGCAGTAGTGGTGAGGCTTTGAAGACTCTTCTAATTTCCTCTCTAACAACATCCTGTGGTTTGCGCTGCTGCAGCTGCAGCATCTATTCCACTGAATGACTGTAACCTAGAGCTGGAAATGGAACTGTAAGTAAACATGAAGAGAGGATTGATGCTCGCAGAGATCCTTGATTTCTGTTTTTTCATCAAGGTGGTAGCAGTCATCAGTCACAGCTGCTGTAGCTGGAGAAATTGCTTTCCTGTTAGCCCTGTGCAGTAAGACTTTGGGTTTTACTTGGAGCAATCTTTGATTTGAAAAGCACTGTATAGAAGCAGAGTCACCAGAACTTTCCAATGTATGTGTTTGACCTAAGATTAGAAACTATGCAACAACATTGACATCTGTGTCTCTTAAGAGCTGCAAATTCTTAGTATAGGTTGTATTTGATGGCTCCCCACAGGCTGTTAGCAAAACCCACTGCAAAGGATTTCGGTGAAAGAGACAAAAAGCCAGTCAAGCGCTATCCAGTGTGGGGTATGGCTACTGATCTGAGCTGATTGTGAAGTACATGACTGGGGTGAAGGTAGCTGCGGCTTCTTGGTTTAGAAGAGAATTGTCTTTTCCATCTGGCAGAATAGTTGCTGTTCAAAACCTTATGCAGTGAGCTGTATGTGACTTGAGCAGAACCATCTGTAGTCCTTATGCAGCCTTGTTTACATTGACTGCAATCCCAATGGATATATACTTTGAATCGTGAGAATGTATCCCCTGACTACTTTCTACCTCTACCAGCAGTTCCAGAGGTCCCCATCATTGGTGGGAGGTTCTGCATGTCTGGCATGCTGCATGTCAGTGCATGCCTACCAGTGATGCTGCACTGATCACCCAGAGATGCTGGGCTGATAAAAGATAAATAGTGCTACTAGCCTCACATAGACTCTTTGAAAAGCTTTATAGTTAAGTGATCAAATCCAGGATGAACTGAGGGCTAATTTACAAGGTTACAAGCATCAGTTGGCAGCTTTTGCAGCCTTTTTTGAAGTGGTATCTACTTCTGTGGCAATCTATTTTGATCTGTTTGGGAAGTGCGCTTGCAAAAACAGGCTGTACAATGAGCTATTGTGTTGCTTTGACTGTAAGAAGCCTCCCTCATAGATGATAGAACAGGGAGAAAGAGCATATTGCTCCTCTTGGCTTGCTAAATAAGCCTAGGTAGTTCATATTTCTACAGAAAGGGGTTTTCTGAGGAGTGTGTAGGGGGAACAGGGAGTTGTTGATATGACACATAAAAGCTGTCATGGGGAAGAAGGTCCAGCTGTGTGAGTAGGTAGTGTCATAGCACAGAGGCAAGGTTTCTGTCACATTCAAGTGGGTTATGGGCTTAAGTAGTGCATCTGAGTTCTGAGCTACCTAGTCCCCTGAGAATAGGGAAGAGCATGATCTTTGCTTTGTGTGGTCTCAAGAAGTCAAAGGAAATAATTGCAGGAAGCCCTAAAAAACACAACAGGGAAGGAGTTGCTAATCTCTGAGGATCCAAGGTGGTGTCAGCAGCTCTCAAGTTTCTTCTGGGTACCCTGGTCTGTGTAGCAGAGGCTGCAGCTCCTTAATCGGAAGCATGTCCCCTGGGACTGCTGTTCTCCTGCACAATAAATCATTCATGCTTTCCTGTTCAGAGCTGATGTAACTGTCTTTTTCAAGGCACTGGCTCAGTCTGTCCTTCGCAGAGTGGCCGGATGACTGTCCTGCCACCACCAGTGGAATGTGTCCTGTTACGACTTACAGCTCAGCTTGTACTAAAAAAACCTGATAACTGAGCCTTTAACGCCTTCAGCTAATATTGGTGTTTCCTCCATGTCTTTTTTTAAGCCAGGAAAAGAAAGACAATTTGCTTTGTCATCTAGCTTTAATATGCACTTGATAAACGTAATTGGTAAACTCACCCCTCTTCTGTTGAAAGGGGTTTATTATTCTGTGGAGTTTGGCCAATTCTGACAGCTCCTTTTAAAGCTGATGCAGCTTTACCTAACTCTGCTTGAGAGGCAAAATCACCCTGTACCATGCTCTTCTTTAACTGAGAAAAGCAGTTCTGTGTGAAATCATCCCAGCCAGCAAGTCTTGGGGCTTTCAGTCTTCTAGCACTTGCTGTGAACCCTGTTGTTTCTGCTATTGGCTTGTACAGTCAAGTGCTTACATGAGTTCATGTGGCTCAACCCAGCAGGCTTCAGTGTTTCAATTAAAACAGATTTACAACTCTTCACAGGTTCTGGAGGTCAGTGCGGTTGGCTAGCAACATGCTTTCCCAATGTCACTGAGGCACGAGGCCTCTGTATTTGGTGAGAGGCATTTGCGCATGTAACACTTCAATTTAGAGGAATGTCTCAGATTTGGCTTCTGCTGCTTCCATAAGTGCTGAATTGTCAGCTCTGAGAGCATAGCGGTCTCTTCTTGTGGAAAGCTGCAAAGATCAGTGCTGCCAGTTCAGTCATAGCAAAAACCATGTCATAGCAAAAACCATGTCATATTTGTTGCTGTATTTGGAGATCTGTTATGGGAGTGCTTATCTGTTCTCAAAGGCTTGCTAACACGCCAGGAGTAAGCCATTAAATTACTGCCTCTTTCAGGTATGTTCCACCCCTGATTTGGGGAAAGAGTGGACACATCCAGACTGCCCTTTATGGAAAAATGGGAAGAGTGAGATCACCGCATCCATATGGACTTCGCAAGTACCTCACGATGCCAGATGGAGCAACAGCCACCTTTGATCTCTTTGAGCCGCAGTCTGAGCACTGCATTGGAGGTCAGTTGAACAGCTGCTGGCTGCATCTAGCTGCTGACCTTGATCCTGTGCTCTGGGGGATGGATGAGGATACTACTACTTGATGTATCAGAAAGGATAGGTGTTAAATCTGGTGACAGAAGGGGGGCTGCTAAGCAATACTAACCTGCTTATGGAGGCTATGAGGTCATCTTGTTGTATGCCTGTACTCAGACATCAGGAGAGACCCTACTAGACTAATTAACTGTTTGTGGCAAGGGATGGGGAGTTAAGGAACAGAAGTGTTCTTTAACCTGTGCCTCGAGTGAGAGGCTGGCGAAGAGAATCTGGTGGTAAGCCTTGATTGGAGTGCCCTTTGCCTGTTAAGGCTGTGGGATCATAGAACAGAGGCTAGCAATGCAGTGTCCTTCAAGTAACTAGACTTCTATTCCCCCTTTAGAAATAGAGTTTTGATAGTCTTTACTAACAATATGTGCTTGAAGTTCTGCATGAAAACAAACTGCATGTGCAAAGGGTATGATGGAGTCCAGACATGAAGAGAACTCCATGAAAAAATAGAGAAGCTTGGTGATTCCTTACAACGTTACATGTTTATATTTAGAGCGAATGTCAGCTTTAAACTCACTGTTACTGCTAGTAACAGCAGTACTTAAAACTGAGTTACTGTGGCTTGACTTCAGAAATACAATTTACTGCTGCAGTAGCTTATGTCGTGACTCCCATTTGGCCTTCAGAAAAAGCAGAGTTCTTAACTATCGGTGTGGAGATCCTCATGGTATAATGCTGCACTAGAACAGTCTTTACCACTGAAAAGAATCTGGGCAGTGCTTTCTTAATGAGGCAAAAATTCAGTGGCTATTGCTGCTCATGTTGGAGCTTTTCACGAGTCTGAGAGCTAATCTGAAATACATACGTTAATCTTGAATGTAATTTATTGTGCTTACTTGAATTACAAGAAGTGCTTTCTTAGCTGATGAAATGATATCTTGTTAAACTAGTGAACAGTGTCAGCACATCAAATTCAATTGCATTAGCCACAAAGAAGATGATAGCTCATGTCAGCCGATCAGAATGTCTATGCTTAGCAAAGCTTCACTTTGAAGATTGTTACACTCAATTCTGGAAGAGAAATGAGAGGAAAAACAGCATAGCCATCCTACTTGGTGCATGAACGAGCAGTGGGCTCCAGAGCTTCCACTCACTTAGTCACTGCAGGCTGTCACAAGGCAGAACATGTGTAATGTCAAAAACATCATTCAAAGGGAAGAATTTGCTCTTAGTCTCTAGGCAGTGTCTTGTAGAACTGTTCGGACAGCTTTCCTTGAAGTTACGGGACTGTTCATCTGCTGCTACATGAATTACTTTTCACATCTGTAGCACTAGAGCTGCTCGTCTCCTGTCCCATTATGGGGTTTTGGCAGGCTAGTAGAGTTTTTAGCTTGCTTCTGGTAGGTGGTTTCCCGTGGATCTCAGTTGGAACCCTTCTGACTCTCAATTTGCATGAAGTGACATTTACTTAACTTCCCTCTCTTTCTGTGCACAGAGGATGTCACGATGGTGATCTGCCCTGGGATTGCTAACCACAGTGAAAAGCAGTACATCCGCACTTTTGTTGACTATGCTCAAAAGAATGGGTACAGATGTGCTGTCCTGAATCACTTGGGAGCCCTACCAAACATTGAGCTCACTTCTCCACGGATGTTCACATACGGTAGGTACTTCATGGCACCTGGGGACTTATTTCCAAGCTTGTGGAATTTCTAGGGCTTCATCCTTCAGCATAATACAACTGCTGTATCTAAGTGAGGATAATTTTGTATTGTTTCTTAGGAATTAAACTGAACTTACACATGAGGAAGATACTGGGATTCACTTTTCCTTGTCTCTTCTCCTTGCTCTTACACAGGTATCCTAATCAAGGAGGCAGGTTTTTGGAAAGAAAAGTTTGTTTGTTGGTTTTTTGGGAAAACCCAAACTCTTGTGGCTAAGAGCATGCTCCAGTGATTTTTAGAAGTGCCAAAATGTCAGCTTAGTGGAATGTGGAACAAAACTGGCTCTGAAAAATAAACACTGCTTCTGAGGCTTTAAAATGCAGCATGAGAGGATTTTGTACCAGCCTATCCAGAAAGTACATTTCTGTCCTAAGAGGGGCACATGAGGATTGGTCGCTGGATGTCACACAAATACCAAGGAACAGCAACAGTTCCACAGTGCAACAGTGGAGCTGGAGAAGTTAGTACTTAACTGCTAGGACTTTTGGGTTTCATCTTGCGTATAAGGAAATCTTAACCTGGAAATGAAAAGGAACTGTGTTAAGGGTGACTCCAGCTGTTCTTAACTGCCCTGCTAGTGAGCAACATGATCTTTGTAGAATGTGGCCTTCTTGCCTGCCACCCGATCTGCTTGTTCGTGAGCTTTCTTGAGCCATCATGTCCTTCTTTACTGCAAACATCTTTATGGACATTATGTCAGGAGTCAGTTGTGGGTTTAGCACATCGGTGTTGAGTTTCTTGTTCTTTAAAGATGACTAAAACTCCCTGCTAAGAGTCTGGATTAACAGTTTGAATGTTTATCTGCACAGTTGAATTGCCAAAATTGCAATATTGTGCTATGAAATCTGAGTCTGGCAGGCAAATGGGCTCTAATGCTTTGTTGATTGTTTTATAGTCATTAAATCTACTCAGCGGAAAAGACTTGAGGAATACCAAGTACCTCAACTTGTGTTGAGTCTCTAGGCTGTTAATAGCTTTAAGCCTACCATGTCTTGGGAACTAAGCTTGGCCTCCTTGAAGCATTTGGTTTTTTGATCAAAGTTGACAGCTTTCTTCCATCTACCTTTGCTTTAGACCATAGGGAGTTACTCTGTAGTGCATCTCTTGTGACATACCTTTCTGACTCTTTTATAGCCTTGGAAAAGGAAAGGAATGCCTAGCACTTCCTTTGAATAAGACAGTAAATCACTTTGCAGAGTTGCTTGTTAAGTGGAGTGCCAGTAAGATGATGAGCAGCCTTTCCTCTGCCTCCAACCCAAATATCCCAGTGTCCTTCCAGCTTTTGCTGGATTCATGACATATTCGTTGAGGAGCAAATAGCCTGAGCTTGGGATTTGCTGAATCCTCCAGCCTTGACATCAAGCTTGATCTGTTGCTATTCTGAAAGTTACCAGTTGCCCTCAAATCATAAAGGTCAAACACTAAAGTATTTTGACTTCTGCTTCTTCCGGAGAAAACTAAAGCAATGCAGCATTTGTCATCTTGAGGGAAATTGCTCATCAGGAATGTTCACAAGGAAGTGCCCAAGCCCTGCTGAAGCACTCAGCCAGAACTTGCTTCACTGAAGTAAACACCAACCCTGGTGCTCAGTCTGGAGCGAGCTAAAACCTGAGTCTTATGTCTAGTAAGGATGCTACAATTGGGGTGGGGGCACACTGGAGCAGTGTTAGGTTGGCATATGGTAGAATCCCAACTCTTGGGATTCATCTCCCTGGACAAGTTCTGCAGGATAGAGCTGATCTCCTGACTCTAGACAGGAATAAACAGCCCTTGTTCATGTGATGTCTCCTGTGTGGTTTTCAGTCTTAAACCTAGTGGGAAACTTAACAGTGCATAAATGGTTGGAAGAACTGTCCCGATGCCATCAGTTTTGCAGCTGCATTTCTTCATGTTTCCTTTTCCCAAACTACAAGGCAGAAGAGACAGCTGTAGGTGGTGGTGGGGCATGTGTGCAAGCCCTCATGCCTGTCAAACAATCTGAGGACCCCAATGCTGCCAGAAACTGAACCCCTCTTTGCCTGCAGCCTGTGGGATGGAAGTGGATGTCAGCTAAGAGCAGAACAGACCTGTACAGAAGCTCTTACCTCCCCTCTTGAAGAGGGGGTACCTCTGTGTCTTCTAGGAAGTATCAGTGTCTTTACTTCCTCAGCGGTTAGAAAGGGCTAGCTGCCTCTGCTTGAACCCTTCCCTCTGATTCCAGAGAGCACTTGCTTAGGCTCTGCATCAGTCCCCTGACCTTTTTCCTGACAAACCAACTGCATTTCCATCCCTTCCCTGCATGAGCATGGATTTAAGGATCCATGACAGTCTTATTAAAAGCAAAGGAGCAAGGTGCTTTTCAGACACCTCACTGAAGTTCAGAAGTGGCAAACTGGCTCAGGAAGGTAACAGTGTGTGCTGTTCTTGGATAGTGATGTCAAGCCCAGAGTTGTTGGACTCTGCTTTAGAAAGGAAGAGTTGAGATTGTCACATTAGCTATTGCCGTAAATTTTAAGCAAGCTAATTTCATCTTATTTTGGCACTCTGTCAGAACTAAGCATGAGCTAAGGTCCACAGGACTCATAAAACAGATACATGAACACATGTGTGAATCAGAGCTCTTAAAACCTTAAGGTTATTGAAAAGTCAGAGTAATAAGCTGAATTTAAGCGCACAACTGAAATTCAAAGTGGGAATATAGGTTTTCAGAAGATGATTCTTGACTTTACCTTTATTTTCAGGTTGCACCTGGGAATTTAGTGCCATGGTTAATTACATCAAGAAGACCTACCCTCAGACTCAGCTGGTTGTTGTGGGCTTCAGCCTGGGTGGAAACATAGTGTGCAAGTACCTGGGAGAGAGCCAGGCCAACCAGGAGCGAGTCCTGTGCTGCGTCAGCGTGTGCCAGGGGTACAGTGCACTGAGGTGGGTCTAGAGGCTTTCTGCTAACAGTAAAAGTAAGTTTCCTGTACCTGGTGAGGAGTATGCTGGCAGCTCCTGGTGTGTGTGTGTGTGTGAGGTGGCCTAACTCTGTCTCATTGCTATAGCATCCAAAGAGGAGACGTTCCCTGTTTAGTGTCCTGGTGTAACTAACCTGGCAGGCTGGGCAGCATAACAAACTGCTGAGATGATGCCAGGCTTGTGAGCCACAGTTTACACACTCTCATTGCTCTGAGGAGTATCCCTTGGTTCATAATGGCTTGTCTGGCTTCAGTGTCACAGTTTCATTTGGCAGCTCTTAGCTGGGAAGACTGAAAAAAGGCACACAGTTCAGAGGGTGTCAGTCTGTGCTCCCCTCTTAGTGTGTGTCATTGAAAGAGTGCTGTGGGCTTCTGAGGAGACGGAGAGGCGCTTGCGATTATGTTGTACAACTTGGAAAGATGAGGAGGAGAAGGATTATAGCCCTAAAGTCTGCCCGAGAACGTTATCCTGTGGTTCCCTGCCTGGAAGCCCAGGCTGTAGCATTTCAAGAGCTGTAACGGCTCCACCTGATGCTAACACTGATGGAGGATCTGAGTATGGTGATGCTGCTTGAAAACTGGTGGCTCAGCTAATGTGCAGTAACTTTCCATGTACGTAGTTAATGAAGTTTAAAACAGTGTAACTGGCTAAGCTGCTGCTTTCAGCTTTACTTTTTGTACATGCAAATAACTGCTGAGGTATAGCTGACTTTAATTAAACTGCACTTTTGAGCCCTGAAACTATTTGCAAGACAAAAGGGACTGTTGAGGCTCTAGGGTATTTGGGTCAAGATCTTTTGGGCAGATAATGGTGAAGCTATGGCAGCCCTGTAAGGGGCTTGCTATGGAATTTGGCCTCCCGGCCTGGTCAAAATAGCTGGAACTTTTTGATGCTGTGATGCTGTGCCTGTATGGAAACCAGATACTCAGGGGTTTGAAGATGCCTTTTATAAGTGAAGCTCATATAGGTGAAAGAGAAGCTTTTATGGGAGCATTAAGATGTGACTAAAAGCTTGGTGTGCATGTCAGTAGTATTCCAGCATGTCTAATTCCATGTGAGAGCAGATGTGACTAACAGCTAAAAATGCATAATTTGCTGCTAGGTCCACATGAGTTCACAGCCTTAAAATCTGGATAGATGCTTTCAGGCACAGCATTTCTGTTTTGTTTCAACTAAAATGCTCTTGGACGTCTTGGGGTTCTGGCATGAAGCACAGAGCATACTTTTGAAGCCAGCTCCTCAATTGCAGCCCTCAGACAGGGTTTGCAGGGTTCACATCTGGGTGCAGTCTACTTGGTTCGTCTTCTGCAGTTACACACTGTTGTATTTCTGGTGTCCAAAATGATGTTGCAAGTAATGCTGTTCCCTAAGCTGATTTCTGTAGCAGTGTGTTATGGTGTGCTGGTAGAACAGCAGGACAAGGACAACCTGTTTAACAATACTCCGGTGTTCCTGTGGAAGAGTTTCAGCTGCTTGTCTGAATTTAATGCAAGTCTTCAGTGGGTTGTGTGGATTACTGAGCTGTGGACTCCACCTGCTGGGTAAACATCTCCTAGCAGATCTCCAGTCTCAAAGCATCTGCTATGTGTTACTGGGCAGTCAGCAGGAAGGCTTTTCAGATCTGCTGTCTCCCTACCTCATGTCTGCTTCTGCTTTAATTGCTGATTATCTGGTGAGCTGTGGGAAAGCAACATCAGTAAATAACTACTAAACAAAACACAGGAGAGGGAGGGCCATGTGCACTGGTTGTAGAAGTGGGAGGGAGGAGGTACAAAGCACCTCAAGGTGGAATGTTAAGCCTTAGCCTTCCTGGGCTTGGTGTGGTAGGTTAAAATAACTGGCCTCATTCCTCTGGGCTACATGAAAGTGGATTATCCTGTTATGCATGACCAGTTAGTTTACAATTCCATTTTCTTTTTATATTAGCTTGTACAGCCTTTATTCCTCAAATAACTTTAGGAAGTGAAGGAAAAAAGTGGTGGTGAGCCAGGGATGTGAAATATGAAAGCCTTTCTGGAGCATTAAGCATGAGTCCCGTAGCTGGGCATAATAAAATAGCAGGAATAGTAGGATCTGCCAGAAGAATGAAAGACTCTTAGTTTAATGAATTAGCAGAATCTGGGGAATGTGTTCCCTGAGGCTAAATGGGGACACATCTCCTTACTCCTTAATCCCTGCCTGCACAGGCTTGATTCTGCTTCTTGATCTTGTGGAATGCATCTTTGCCATAGCTACGACTGTGAGGAGAGACCTCAGCTTTTGAAACCTGTACAGTCCTCAACATACTGGGAGTTGCATTTTCTTCCAGTATTTGCAGCTGTTTGTATTAGGAATACCACTGTACACCATAGGAACTGCAGGGGAATTCTAGTAGTTTTAACTTCGAAAGTCTTGTAATAACTTCATGGGTTTGCTTGAAAAATCTTTTGTGAAGAAAGAAATGTGCATCTTCCTGTTCGGCTTCATTCTCCTGCCCTGGTATAAACATGGTAGGTATAGTCTGGCTGGACAAATAAAGATGTGGAATACGTATATGGATATAGCTTGCTGTTGTCCTTGTAGGGGACTTGCAGGTTGCAGCTTGGGAGGTCCTGCTAAATCTGCTGTAGCTCTCATGGTACGTTAATGTTTAAATGGTAGGAGCACTTGAATAGGTGAAACTGCTCTCAGCATTCTTAAGTTGCTCAGTAAATGATAGTGTGTTTCCTCAGTAACAGCAAACCCTGCTAAGTGTAAAGCTAACCTGCCCGTGACCCTGCATAGCAGAGTGGTGGTATCTGGCAGAGCTCACGTGTCTGGATCGCTTTAATTCTGTTCTGACAACAGATAAGCTGTGAAGTGCTGTTCTGCTTTGAGAATAGGTAAAGACTTCAACTGAGATGCCACTTGCAGCTGCAACGAGTATTTATTCCTACAGCTCCTGCCAATGAAGCTAGAACAATAAGTGTCTGCACATATTGGAAACATCTGCACAAATTGTTTCCTCTGCAGAGCTATCTACACAACAGACAACACTTCATTCAGCAACAGGTTTTAGTCCTTTCCTTGGTAGTACCATTGAGTAAACTACATTCAACTTGTGCAAAAGGATATCAAAATCCTGTTGTCAGTGCTGCGGATCTTGATTGATGCCTCTTAAATGCTCTGATCCAAACTGCTAATTGCATTGTGCAAAATGAGACCGTGCGTCTGTTTTCTAATACTAACAAACTTCTTCAAAGCGGGAGTCATTTCCTGACAAAGGTTAAGCTGCGGCAGGGAAGGCCTGGAGGTTTGTTTGCACAGCCTCTAGGCTGCCATAAGGTGCTACACTGAATTAATCTGATCTTTCAAGATCTCCATTAACAGCTTTGATTGTTCTGCCATGTGTATTTTTTCTAGGGCACAGGAAACCTTCATGCAGTGGGATCAGTGCAGAAGATTTTACAACTTCCTTATGGCAGACAACATGAAGAAGATCATCCTTTCTCACAGGTACTGCAGTACATCACTTAGGGTTGGTTGCTATATTGCATATATCATCTTACTCCTTTAAAACAGAGCTTCTGAAAGTTTATGCCACCAGTTCCTTGTTTGGTAGTCTTTAGATCAGTCAGCAGAGAAGGGGGAGCCCATATCAATCTCATTCATATACTGTAAAATGTACAAATAAGCTTTGATGATCTTGTTAGAAGAAAGCAGGCTTTGTCTTTTTGCCTTCTGAGGAAACTTGCTTAATGAATAAACAAAATATGCACAGGAAAACTTTGCAATTAAACTTCAAAGTGGAGCATTCTGCATCTGTTTCACTTCTAGCCAAAGAATTCCCTATTCAAGGAGCTTCTTGTTCTGCCATCTGTTTGAGGTAGGACTCACCTTCAAAAGCCGCTGTTTATCAAATAAGCAAATAGACAAATTGTAGCTCTGGCTTCTAGCTGTTTCTCTAGAAAGAGCATGTAGCCAGCAAAGTACTTAGTGTTGCTGTTCCTGGAGTGCAAGTGCTCTTGTAGGATCCCTGTGCTGCTGTTGTGATCTGTGGCTCTCAACATAAAGGAATGTGTGTGTTAAATGGGTGACATGCTCAATGTTGTTGTCTCCTCCATCAGAAGTTCTCTGGGTACTTCTTTCTAGGGCAATAAATGTGTAAGTATTTCATCTGTGTATATTTGAGGTTGCCTAACTCAAGGGGAATAGCAAAGACCCATTCCAGTTAAGAGCATGTGTCACTTGCAAACTCTTGTTTCACTATTTACACTCCTGTGCAGTATAAAACACTTGTAGAAGGACTTAGGGCAGCTGACATGTAGGATGGGCCACTTAATTCCTTCCAGATTGACAAATATTTAGACAACTTGATCAGGGTTAACATGTGAAGTTAGGTAAGCCCCCATTAAAAGTACTTAAATTCGTAACCCAGAAAAAGCTAGTGCTGGCTCGGAGGCAAGTCTGTTAAGTAAACATTTTTTCCGCAGTCTCTTCTGCTCTAAGGCAACTCCCTCATATCAAACCTAACCTCCCTCCTACTCTGCCCTGCAGCTGCCTCTGAAAGGGAATAAAACCCCTTTCCAGATTGTGGCTTTTGTTCTGTGTTAGGGGAGCAGTTTGTTCTGGTAAAGGAACACATCCTCTCCTGAGAGCAATAACTAATTATGACAAGTGTCCATAGTAAATAGCTTTCTACTAAGGTAATGCCCCAAGTAGTTTCTGCTGTGTGAGCTAACCTATATCTGTGCTTGGGAGACTTTTAAGGCCGGATGGTGAAGGAGGTGCTATGCCTATAACTCCTAGTGACACCCAAGCCACCCACAGGTTTGGTGTGAAGCCTAAGGACCCTCCCTCTAGCATGCAGCCTGTGTTCCAAATGCCCCAGTGCTGTCTGTTCTGGGAAGATTCTTTTTAAAGGCCACTTGTGCAGTTTTTCAGTGTAGCAGGAAAACATTTTTCTATGAAGAGGCTGTTAGGGTGTCTGTTATGCCTTGTTGCAAAGGGAGTAGGACAAATAAGCTGTGCTTGTTCCTAAGAAAGCCTTGTGTATGTAGCCCACTTCTAGTCTTGTCACACTTGGTAAACTCGCTTGTCCTTGAATGGGTCATGGCTTTCCTGCCCTTGTCATGTTATTTGGATGTTTTTCTTGATGTTACTTTTTCAGGCAGGTTCTTTTTGGAGATAACCTGAAGAAGCCACAGAGCCTGTCAGATGCTGATCTGAGCAAACTCTATACAGCAACATCCCTTATGCAGATTGATGACAACGTTATGAGGTATGAAGGGTGATTCTCTGATCCTCTGTAGAACTCTGAAAGCACCTTCTCTTTCAAGTGTTGCTCTTGCATGCCCCTTGCTGTGCCTGTAGGAATCTGCTGAAACACAATGCTGATAACCTCAGTTCTTCCTTGCCTTCACACTGAATAAAACTTGGCACAAAAAAGCTTGCTATTGACAGTCACAGCTTCTGAAAAATCCTCCAGGAGGCAGTTAGTTATCATCAACATCTGAACCTGCAGCCTTCAGTGATGTAGGAAGAGGCCAGCTCTGCCTGCATGCCCTAGCAAAAACCAGTGCAGAATGTGGAAAGCAGCTCAGAACTGGTCTTGAATGCCCTTAGCCCTGCTTCAACCTTGAAAACAAGCCCTTCTCCCCAAAAAACCAGCACTGCCTTCTCAATAAGTGTTAGAGTTAACTGAGATAATGCAGCTTTTTCTACTTGTCATTCTAACACCTTGCTTTATAAAGCAGTAGCCTGTTACTGCCTGTGTCCTTGAAAATAACATAGCACTTCAGTGGCAGTGTTCATACCATGGCATGTTCTGTATCAGGCATTGACACCTTTCCAGGATGAAGCTGTAAACTGTCAGCTATACAGCTATAACACTTTTGGCAGACTGGGAATGTTGCTGGCTGCTTTGTAAAAGCTATTCCTAGGAAAGTCTCCCTTCTTATTCCCTTATCCCTGAGGCCTTTCTAGTTTGGGCCAACAGCTGTGTTGTCTCCTATGTCAACAAAAAGCATCACCACAAACATCTGAATATAGGTTTACTGAATTCTTGGGTTGGGATGGAGTGCAAAGGATTTGGCGAAGTAATTGGAACATTGAATGCTGGGTGGCTTATAGGCAGGCCTTTTTGCCCAGTATGTTTAAGATTCATAAACTGGTGGGTTTGTATTTGAAAAGGTTTTCGGGTAAAGATGTAGCTCTTGCTTCCATATGTACAAATAAGCATGATACTTTGAAAGAAATGCCCTGAGAGTGCTAGGTTTCAGCCTGCATGTTTAACTTGCCCATGCTAACAGAATGTTTGAATAAGCATAGAAAGCATAAAGGCATGTGCTGCCAAAGGAGCAGAGACACTGGGTGGTAAAAAAACATCGTCTGTGAAATTGAGGCATCATTCCTATCTCTGCATGTATGTCCTCACTTGGAAGTGTCACATGGGTACCAGAAGCAAGTGTTTGCAATGACAGTCTTCTCTATTTCAGGAAGTTCCATGGCTACAGTTCCCTGAAGGAATACTATGAAGAAGAAAGCTGCCAGCATTATTTGCACAGGGTAAGCTCTTGCAGTAGAGACTGCTCTTGCATCTTCATTTTCCTATTGGAAAGAAAGTGCTCCATGGTTTCTGTTGATACCTAGGCCCAGCTGTCTAAACTGGGATTTTCAGAAATAAACAGGTACAGTATATTGAAGTGAGATTTCAGTTCTTGCTACCTTTAATACAGGAGCTAAATGCTCTGGGCTCATTCAGCTGAACTGAGTGTATGAGGATAAGGTGGGAAATAGGTGGTGGCATAGAGCGGGCAGCTTCAAGGAAGAAAGGCTTACTCTGGATACTGTGGAGGAGGCTCAGGATGCTGTCTGGCAGATGCTTAGCAGACCTAAGTTTTGCGGAAGTAGAACTGGAAGATTAATTCCTCCTTGATCTTCTGAGCCAGAGGATGGAGATGTTCCAAGGGAGTTTCCTGGACTTTAACCAAGGTGTCCATACCAGAGCTGGCGCTAGCCGCCTGGTGCTCAGAGCAGCGCAGAATGGAAAAGGGTGTAGCTATTTGAATTCTGAGAGTGGAGAAGATCCGTGAGTCAGTCTGTACTTGTCCTGACGCACCCCTGCTCCTTTCTTACAATTGAGTTTAAAAAGTGCTGCATTGGTGAAAAGCCACCAGTCTTGATTTCCGACTCTTTCTGCTTTTCTGATGCTTCCCCAAGTACAGAGCAGCTCTGAAATAAGAGATCTTAATTGAGTTAAGCTAAGATGCTCTCATAGTAGGTAGATTGAAATTCAAATACCGATCTCTTAATGTTTTTTCCTTCTCTGCTATGTTTCTTGATGCAGATCTATGTTCCTCTTCTGTTGGTTAATGCTGCTGATGACCCTCTTGTGCATGAGAGTCTTCTGTCAATTCCAAGAGCTCTTTCAGGTATGTTGAAGCAGCCTCCTCCAGCTATGCATATTTGTGTACTTGCAGCTTCCTTATCACATCATGATCCATGATTTCAAAGCAGCTTAACGTGCCTCCTTACACCTGTAATCCTGTGAGGAGTACTGAGCCACTTTAAATTGCCAGTTGTAGAACTAACGAGGCTAACCTTGATCAGGAGAAACTTGAATCCTTTCAGCTGCCTTCTGCTGGTTTGGCTGTTATTGATAGCCAGCAGGTTATCTTCAGGTTACAGTCTTGAATGGAAAAATGCTTCCTCATGTCTTTATTCCTCACTGGGATTTAGTAGAAAGGTAGGTAATTATAATGTTATTCTTGATCAGGTATGGATGGACAGCCCCCTTTGCTGATAAATGCTGATAAATAACACATGCATGACTTACTTGGTACTGAACATGAAAAGACTTCTATGAGCTATTTTCAGCCAAGGAAAAATGGGCAAATTATCTCTAGAAGCTCAGAAGAGGGAGCCGGCTGCTGTTCATCACAGAAGTAGTGCACAGGAAAGGAAGCAGGGTTTATTCTTTTCCTGGTTGAAAGCCGTGAGCACAGAATTTATCCACAGCTGCTTCCAGACAGAAGCAAGCACAGGGATTTTCTCACTATACATGGAACAAGGTGGCTGATGTACTATCAGTGCTTAGTGCAGCTTGACATGATGTTAACAGTTCTAGTTCCACAGCACACATGAGTTAAAGATGTTAATATGTTAAAGAATGAGTATTCTTATGGAAATACGGGCATTGCTCAGACACCCTCTGTACTGACTGGGGTCTGCTCCTGCAGACTGCCCTGTCCTGTGAAGCAGTAAGGTTATGTGCTTTAAACTTCGAAGTGGCTTTGACCTTTGTGCATTTCTGCTTCCCATACGATTGCTCCTTTGGTTCAGCTGCTATGCCAAGGGTTGAATTGATTTATTGCAACAAGGTGGTTTCATTCTTAGTTCAGAGATGTTAACCTGGAACTTTCTGCCTCCTTTTGTTTTACAGAGAAAAGAGAAAATGTCATGTATGTGCTGCCCCTTCATGGAGGCCACCTGGGATTTTTTGAGGGGTCTGTACTGTTCCCAGAACCTCTCACCTGGATGGATAAGCTTGTGGTACAGTATGCCAATGCCATCTGCCAGTGGGAGAAGACAAAGACTCACTGCTCAGACACAGAGCAGTCTGTATCTGGCCCAGAGTAATTGACCCAAAGACTCTAGATCACTTCAGTGTATCTCCCCCTTTGGGAACATCTTGTTCCCTCACTTGCTGCTTCAGGTTTCCATTCTCCTTGATATCCTATGGCTGGGGTTTGATCACAATCTTGTCTTGCAAAATGAGTTAAAGGTTAATATCTGATCAGAGCATTTTTGCCTATAGAGTCACTTGGGTTTGTAATTTACTGCTGTCTGAAAAATTAGGTTGGTGACTGTGGCTTGTTACAGGGTTACTGAGCTCAAGGCTGCTTGCTTTAATATAGCAGAAGTTTCAGACATCAAAATCTTTTCTCCTGCTGATCAAAAACTTGATCTACAGCATTTGTTTAGGTGTAGGGAACAGGGTAACTAAGGCTCTGTTCTGTCCCGGTGCTGGAAAATCCCTGTACCAAGGCACAGGCCAGAGCATTTTTCAGTCTCTAAGCCACTAAAATGTGGCTTGGAAAAACAGATGCTCGACTGCAAGTGTAGTTCCAGCCTTGCACCATGTCTGGGGGAAGCCTTTTAGTTCCTAGGAATGCACTTACACAAGTGAATCAACTTAAAAATACTTAACTTTTTCCGTGCTTCAGCTATCTGTGGATTGGGTGTCTTTATGCTGGGACTCTGAGAAAAGCTGCAGGCTGGTAATACCATTTAATGTTTCTGTGTAAACATGTTCTCACACCAAGAGTAGATCGATCACCTTTGCCTTCTTTTAAATGTAATCATCTTTTTAGTAATGGGTTTTTCTTTGACCCAGGGCTTTTTGAAGCTGGCTCTGGCTTCCAAATGGAAACCAATGATCAAGAATCTGGAGGATCTTTCTGTGAGCTTAATCTCTCCTTAAGAATATTTCATAGAGAATTAAGTACTCTCAAGTGGGTTTTGGACACATGACTTGCCTTACAGTTGATGAGGAGCTGGTTTTCTCTAGCCCTGTGCAACTAGAATGGTATCTCTGCATGGCTAACTACTTCCATATTTATGTAAAGGCTGTAGGATTGCTGGCTCCAGTGAGACACTGGGCTCTTCCTCACTTGATTCCTTTTTCACGACCAGACATCCTCCTCTAGTTTTAATGTGTGAAGCGTTAAAGCTGTTGGCAGGAAAGATGCCTACTCACTTGTGCTTTTCCCCTCAAGTGGTGTTATAGTCTGTGCCAAGATGGCTATTAATGACTCTAGTCTATCCCCTGGAAGGAAAGTTGTCCCATCACAATCTGGAGACTGAAACCTTGTGGTAAAGATCTTTTTTTACTGTTTGTTCTGTCAATATTGTAGTCTTATTAATCCATCCTTAGGACTGCTTTATCACAGTGTCAGTAAAGTTCTCCTGTCTCACTTCCCACATCAGTTAGCACTTTACTGCTTCAGCCTTGGTGTACGTTCCAGGCACTTTAATTTATAGCTTAAGGGTGAAACAAGCTGCAAGACTTCAGTCTGGTAATGTAGGGGAACAAGCTTTCTGGACTGCCCTGTCCCTGAACTTCAGTAGGTAGGAGAGGTGGGTTTTGTTTTTATAAAGCAATAATGAACTATTGTAGCAAAGGTGCATTATCGTATCAGGAAATTCCTTTAATTTGCCTTAGGCCAGACACCTTGGCCTGTTACAATGAACTGTGGATATCTGCACATTCTCCTTGCTAGCAAATCGGGTTTCCTTTTTGATTCAAAGAAAAAATGTGGCCAAGTAAAGCTATAGCAAGCCTTGCCCTTTCTTGTGGCTATTCCTGAAGAACTATTTTAGGGCATCAGTTAGCAGGGATATTCTTAGCTGATGGATATCTGGTCTCTATGTTGTTATCTTCTTATTCATACTGCATCTGTGTATCGGTAAAATCTCTCATAAGGTGCTTCAGGTTTTTGCTTAAGTAGCTGTTCATGTTATATTCATTGGATAGGACTTAAATCTTGCTTCAGCAGAAGTGGAGTGTAAACAACACTTGTACACATCAAATAGATACAGCATAAATTTAGGTGTGTAGAGGGATGTGATTGTTATCTCCAGTGGGTTACAACTTTAGAAGTGTTTAACTCATCATATATTACAGCTGTAGCTTGTGCAGGTTGTGGCTGTCTGCCTTGGGGAAACAAACCTGCCCTCCCCATGCTTCATGCATCCTTCCCCAATCCAGCTTTACTGTGCTGCATGTCAACTTGAGACAGTTCTAGAGGAAGAGTCGTTAGTACTGATACTGCTGTTGAGGTGAAGAGCTCATCGTATAACCCAACATGTGGATACCTATGAAAGGTCAATGTGCATCTGAGCTCCTTTGAGAGCAGAATATCTGCTGTCCTCAACTTGAGGGCCTTGTCAAAAGGAGGGGTGCTCTGCTCAGCTCCCCAAGTGGCTGAAGCTCTACCTTACTCCCCAGGACCCCAGGCCAGCAGAACAGTTCAGCTGACTAGCCCAGAACATGCAAGTCAGGAGGGTGAGAACTGGCTGGGAAGGTTAATGCTAAGGTAAAGCAAGTGTTTTGCCTCTGCTTTTTGGTCAAGTCCCTCTTACAGAGCACAAGGTACTTTACTTGCAGCTTCCACTACATCAGATTTGCCAGCATTTTTAATGGTTCCTTGGTTAGCTTCTAAATCGGGAGTGTTTTCAGATGGGTCTGACAGTGGTGGTGTTGCACTGTAAAGACAAATGTGAACTTCTCTGCAGTCTTCTTCCTGAGTGTTTCCCTGCAGTTCCTGTTTATGAAGATACAGGTTACAAAGGGCATTAAGCAAAGATGGTGGGAGCTATTAGCTACAGTACTGAATTTAGCCAGTATACCTGTGTGTCATCTGTCCTGGAACTGTCACCAGTCCCCAGACCCCAGCCCTTTGACATGTGGTGCCTTGTCTTTTCCTTCCTTCTCCCTTGACATCAGCATATCTAGAGACTTCAGTAACAGCTATCTCAGAGCTTTGGGGGCTTTGCTTTTTAGTAGTAAATGATTTTTCAGACACTAACTTGTGAGACACCTCTGGCAATGTGCACTGTACAAGTGAGTCTTGACTTAAAGGACCTTTGTGGGCAGCCTACGACTAGCTACAGTCTATTTGAAGGCTTAAAATAACAATGTCTATAGGTAGTGGATCTCTTTCAGCGCTCTGCTCCTCGAGCAGTAGGGAGTGAGTCATAGAAGAAGGGTTCGCTTTGCTTAACATGTGATTTGCTGCTTTACAATCCCAAAGTTCTTGTGTCTATTAACTCTCCAGCAGCGTAGCTGGAGGTAGGTTGCCTAAGTGACTGCTTCAGAAGAAAGAGCAGAGTAGCAGCTTGAGGATTTAATTGCCAAACAGTTTAGTCACCTGGATTCCTTCCAAGTTTTGCTAGAAATATGCCTGCCTGGAGCTTATTGAAGTTCTTCTAAGCCTTTTTCCAGGAGACCAGGAAAGGCCCATGCCTCGTGCTGCATGTTTTAAGTCATTTGTCGTGAAGAGCATCATCTTGCTTCTGGCTTGAGTTATGCTCTGTGCGTCCATATTCCTTAGGTGGGTCTGCTGATTGGGTAGGTCCCAGAGCCACAGTGACTCAAAGCAGTATCTAGGTGAAGAACAAACAACCCCTCTTGGTGTGAGGAGGCTTAAAATGCCTCAGAGCAACAGCAGCCCAAGGGAGGGGTGTCTTGTGACTGTATCCCTTTGTCACTTGGAATCTGGGTTACACTGGCCTGGACTTCCTCAGTGGTTGGGGGAGCTTAAGTGTAAGTGCCATCAATAAATCAAAGCAGATGCCAGCTTCCTGCACTGTGGTGGAAGAGTTTCTAGGGTTATCCTGAACTGCTGTGTTCTGAACATCTCTGCTCTTGGGTTTGCTGGGTAATCAGTGGACACAAACACTGCGATCCAGGGCAGCATTTGTCAGGTTGGCTCTGCTGACTGAACAGCCCTTTTCAAGTCTCTCTTAACTCCCTCCAGAAGCTCTCACCCTGCATCACTTGAGGATAAAGGCTTTTCTCTTCTCACCCGGTAGCATTGCCTAACCCAGGTAGTTTTTGTGCCAGTAAGGAGCACTATGCTACATAAGGTGGCTCTACACAAAGCCCTTTTGCTTCTGTTTGAATGACAAGCTCTCATTGTCTATCCCTGGTCATGTAAGAGCTTTGATTAGATACAGAACTTTCTCCTAGGGTCTCTGCTATAGTTCTACCGGGATGTTGACCCTTCCCATGGCTCCTGCCAACTGGGAAGTCTTTAAAAGGCCAAACAAATCCCACTTGTATTTGATATAACCAAACCCTACCGCTTAGCCCAAGTCAGCAGCTTCCCAAGAGAGTGTGTTTTCTCATTGTGTAACTTGTCAGCTTGACCATAATTCCCAGTGACAGATTACTGGGCATTCTTCTTGAGAAAGCAAAACCTCTTCCTCCAAAACTCCCAAGCCAAAGAGGTGTGGAGAGAGCTGAGGATCAACAGACCTGTGCCCTTGTTCTGCCCATGCAGCTGTGTTAGTACAGCCGAGTGGCTTCCGATGTTCTTGGTGAGCAGTTTGCTATCAAAATACTTTCCAATTGGCAAAACTATTCCCTGTAACCCTAAATGCTGCCCTGAAACAGCTTTGTATCCTGAGACACCCTCCCTGCTGCCATGTTCTGAGTCGGATTCTCTGGAGCTGATGGCTGCAGAGGAGATGATTTGCAACTAGCAATGCAATTTTTCTATATCTGCTGATGTTTACCTTTCAAATGATATATATAAATATATATAAAACAGTGTCTGATTTTTCTCTTTAATTTTTGTTCTGTGTGGTGTAAAATGGAGATTGTTGCAAAGCAAAATGTAATTTTGTTATCTTTTGATTCAGTGGGGTTTCTTTATTTAAAAATAAAGGACTTATTGAAGCCAGTGCTACAGGTAGTGACTGTGTGCAGTGTTACTGGGTGATGAAGTCTGTCACTTTAAAGCTTGCTCCCTTTGCAGTATTTGATGGGGGAATGCATGCTGACTAAAGTGAGTATGTTCCCTCAGTTATGAGCTCTGATTTAGCTAAAGGAGGAACAAGAGGAATCCTTTAGCGCAGCCATTCCTGCAGTGCAGAAGGCCTTTCCTCTGGGATGACAGCTTTCCTGGAGGATGTGGTGAAGCTTTGGGCTCGTGTTTCTGCAGAGATCACCATGTGTTGTTTTTCCCTATTTGAGAGAGGACAAATTTCCTGATCCTTCAGCTGCTGGCAGAAGAAACACACAACAGCAACAATGCCATCGCTGAGCCCAGGGCAGAGAAAAAGCCCTGCCAAAAGCATCACTTGACTGACACTAAGAGCTCACTAGGTTTTTACCCTACAGACCAAGTAAGACGGATGTTGGAGGGTAACTGGGACTGCCGTTGGGATGGCTGGGCTGGACCAGGACCATTGCTACTCCTCCCCTGCAATGAGAACTGCTCTGTGAGAGGCAGTGCTTTGTGCTCCATCTCTAGTTTGTTGGCCATTGTAATTTAGCTGTTAGATCTGCTTCAGAACTTGGTCAGTGTCACTGGAGGGGGGGAGCTGAGGCATGCGTGGATGATGCTCACTGCTGTGCTATTCCATGTCCCCATCAAAGCAAGCTCCTGGCTCACAACGTGTCCCAGCAGTGTTTAAGCAGTCACAGCGACCTCCCAAGAGCTGTGCCTGTCCTAATCCAAGCCCCAGAGGTAGCAGTGTGCTGTTCCTGTCTGTGCACATGGGGCTTTGTCTGTTTTCACAAGTGAGCTGCAGTTGCTCTGTCTCCCAAGCAAGCTGTGCTGTTGTGTTTGCTCTGGCCTGACGGTTGTAGGGCTGTCATATGTGCTTTCCTTGGGATGGCTCCAGCTGCTTCCCGGCCTTGCACAGTACGGAGCCAAATGCAGCAGAGAGGTGCCTTTTGCACACATTTAACCCCATTGCCTCTGCCCAGACGTGCCCCATCCTCCTTGCAGCTTCAGAGCCCACGTCCTGTTTGGTTTGAACCGGAGCCAGTGCCCTGATGAATGCTGCTGTTGTCAGCACCCAACACCCCAGCTGCCTTTGGGTCTGGGCTTCTGCTGGTGAAAGGTGTCCGTGTGTAGCTGGGAGGGAGGAAAGGGGACAGGGCATGCTGCAGGACCAGGGTGACAGAGAAGATCACCTGAGCAGAGACTAGCAACTTGCTCCTCTCCAAGCTCCACTGCTCACCAAGGGAGGAGGTGATGGTCTGGAGCAGGAGATACCTGGCTCATGAACCAGAACAGACTGCGTTACCTGGGACACAGCTACTTCTGCCTCCCTCCTTCCCAGGCCACTGCTGCTGAGTCCACATGAGCAAATTGGCTTTAGCATGAGTACAACCCATTTTCAGGCAAGGACCCTCTGCCCTTTATGGTATCTTTTGGTGTAGGGCTCCCTGCCACAGCACAGTACTAGTAGAAACAGCTTCTGAAGGATGCAGGAGGGTATGTTCTGCTTGTCCCTCACTCTCCTATGGATAATCCATTTCCTAGTCTTAGCAGCTGCTGCAGCCTCTGTTCTTCCTCCCTGCCTGGCTGAGCATGAATTGCACAGAGCCTGGGGCACTGGTTGGGTTCCTGCATCTTTTGGGCTGTTCTCTCTTTCCTGGTTAGAGCAGATGACTGAGAATTGTGGGTCCTTGTGGGGCAGGGGTGATGCTTACTTTGGGATGCAGGGAGGATGGAAACCACTGGTTCCTTGGTCCCTGTGCCAAAGGCCAGTCAGTGATGGAGGGGGGGACAGAGGTCTGCTACCAAGCACTGACACTGCTGGCCTTCTCAGAACCAGCAGCACAGCCAGTGTGCCTGCACCCAAAAGGAGCCCCTGTTCCTTGCCACACACCATGAGCAACCCCAGAACTCTGCTGTTCAACACCACTTTATTTCTGCCTCGCTGCAGCCCTCCCTTCCCAGAGCAGATGCTCCCCTGTCCCTCCACTGCAGCTCCAGGGCTGGTGTCCTCCTTCCTGTGCTGGCTCCTGAGGGAAGGATGCTCTGCCCAGGGGGGACAGAGCTGCCGGGCAGCCCGCTGCCTGGTGTGGGGAGGCAAGAGGAGGGACAGGCACAGAACAACCTCATCACGAGCAGTCATCCAACCAATGCTACTGTAAGGGGGTGGCTGGGGTTAGGGGGCCACCACTGATCCTACTGTGCTGGGTTAGAGAGCTGTGTCTTCAGCCTCGATGCGTGGCCCAAAGAGCTTCTCTGCAGTAGCTTTGCCATCGTACTTGGGCAGGGTGCCACCAAAGTCTGCCGGCAGGATGTCAGCATCGATCTCCTGGTAGAAGGACTCCAGCTCCTCCCCATGCACAAAGACCTGGACGGAGATGGGAGCGACCAGAGCAGCATTTCCCATCTGCTGCTTCACCCAGGGACATGCCCCCAGGTCCCTTTCCTGCACTCACCCTCTCCAGCAGTTTGCTCTTCAGGAATGGTTTGACCACATTGTAGGTGGTGGTGAAGTACCAGGGCTGGTGGATGAAGTGGACAGCCTTGAACCGCGCTGGGAAGGAGTCCTAAGATGCCAGGCACAGATGATTACAGATGGTGCTGTCCACATAGAGCTGGGCAGGCAGCAGCGGACACCCTGGCACTGCCATGGCTCTCCTCACCCCATCTCCCATTCTCTCCTTTATAGCTCTGTTTTGTTCTGACCCAGAGGATCAGCAGTCCCAGCCCCAGGGAAGCTAAAGAACCTTCCATAGGGTTCATAGCTCTTGCTCCATAAGCGTGGCCACATCTTTGCTGTCCTCCTTCCCAGAGGAGAGCTGAATGTTTTTGGCCTCTGGTCCAAACCCTGCCAGCCCTTCTTCCCTTCCCTGAGCTTTCCACTCCCCCAGGGCCCCCTGTTTGCTGGGCACAGGCTCTGCCTCCTCACCTGCAGCATGTCCACCATCTTTTTGAGCTCCGAGGGTTTGATCCCTGATGCCTGCTGCATGGTGAAGCCCTTGAAGTTCTCAATGATGCAGAACCCGTTGATCTGGGTCTCTTCGTTTTCCAGTAGCTTCTCCAAGATAATGCAATAGGCACGAAGGATCTGATGGAGAGGAGACAGCAGGGTCTGGTATTAGGTCTCACCTTCTGTAGACTCCAGGAGGTTCCCAGGATGTGTTCCATGGAGCATTAGCCTGGGTCTGCCTCACTCCAGCCTGCTTGTACAGCCAGCCTCAGGGCTTCAGAGCAGGGAGGGCATTGCAGGGGATGCTCAACAGCCACCACATTCTCCTTGCAAGTCAGATCTGGTGTCAGTGATATCTTGTGATCAAATTCAGAGCTGAGCAGAAAACTCAGCTAGGAGAAGCTGCGAGTTACATCCCTGGATACCTCTATGCCAAGAGGCCCTTTCTGTGCCTTGTGCCTCAGTTTCCTCCTTTGCCATGCTGGTCCCTCCTTCCTAAAGAGCCTTGATTTAATGGTGTGGTGCCTTTCTTCACCGCATGTTACCTGGGCTGGGAAATGCACCCCCTAAATTCGATCTGCATCTTGCACCACATCAAGGGGAAGGAAGAGAACCCTTTGGGATAGACCATGGAAGGAACCCTTTGGAATGGACCATTCTCTCACGCTCCCTCAAAGCATAGATTCAAAGGGTTACAGATTTACTTCAACCGGGGTGGCTGGAGGCTGTGTTTGGACACATGCCCATGCGTCCCTAGGGATGCTGTGCTCAGATGTGCCAAGGGGCAGGAGCAGGACCACCCTGCTGAGCTGACCTCATCGAAGGTGATCTCCTCATAGTCCCAGTTCTCGATGTTGAAGAGCATCACCACCCGGCCGTGCTTGTCCCTGCTGGCCAGGATGCCGGGGTAGCCGGCCTCAATGGTGCTGCGCACGGCCTCGGGGCTCAGGTTGTCAAAGAGCTCCGGGTACTGCTGGCGGAAGCTCACGTAGCCTGGAGAGAGGCAGGAATCAGCCGGACAATGTGGCTGGGGAGCCACCAAAGCATTGGTAATGGAGAAACATCCATCCTGAGCCCCGTGCCTGGGGTCCATACAGGTCAGCAGCGCACCAGCCCCACTGTGCTCAGTGTTACTCTCCCCATGTTATCCCGCATCAGCCTCCTCTCCAACACCTCAACAAGCACATTTTTCCCCTCATTTCCCTTTCCCCTTGCTCCCTGTTAGGGTGGCACCACCCAGCTCCCTTCCCTTGGCTCCCTGCAGCACAAAGTAAGGAATCTCCTCTTGGGAAAAGACAGACAAACAAAGCAGCTCCAATGGGAGCCAGCACTGGTAATTGCAACTCATTATCCCCCAGCTGACACGAAGAGTGAAGCCTGAGCCAAGCAGGTCCCTGCAGGCACACACCCCCCCAAGCTGCCCTTCCATCCCTATGGGTCATTCCCAGTGTGAGGAAAGGATGCCAAAGCACCTCAACCTGGCCTCAGCCCTCAAGGGATTCCAGGGGTGCTGAACTCATCAGGCACCATGCACAGAAGCATCAGGATGGGTGCAGGACCAGCTGCACAGGGGTACAAAGGGGCATGTATAGGAAGGATATGGGCATCTCCAAGGGATGCAGCTCAAAGCAGCTGGGTTTGCTGCACAAATGAAACACCAAAAAGTGCTTTTTTCCCCCTATTTTGTCCAATAAATAGACAAGGAATGGGCCTGTTCTGGCTTTGTGGGATGCCTGGGATCACCCTCATTTATTTCCTTCCATATCCCAACTCTTTCCCTGCATCCCAGCCTCCCAGCCCAGCACCTCTCCCAACCTTTCAGCAGGTCGTAGGCCCTGTGGACATCGAATTTGCGGGCACGAATGAAGCGAAGGAGGAAGGAGTCGTCCTTGTCCTGCACCTTCTCTGCCACCGCCTGGCACACCTCCTCACCGCCCGCCCGCTCCCGCACCAGCTCCCGCAGCGCCTTCACTGCCACCTCCCTCTGCTCCTCCGTCTCGTTCAGCTCATCCTTCGCCTGGAAGCACACCCCAAACCACCCCATTTAGGTATCAGAAGCTGGGGGATGCAGTGATGCTCTTGCAGCATCCTAGCGCAGGGTCACCCGACTTGGGTGTAAGTGCATCCCACTCAATGCAAAGCCTGCTGAGGGTCTCCTCTGCCCCCACCCCAGAAGGAGCAGGAGCCCCAGGCTGTGCCTGCCCCTCATTCCCCATATCCACCCTCACCTTCTGCAGGGTGTGCGGGGGGATCTTCTCGCACCTCCCAAAGACGGGGCCATGGTCCTTGGTGGTGAGGCGCTCCAGCTTGGAGCGCAGGGCCTGCTCCTCCTCCGAGACGATGCGGAAGGTGCCCGTCTGGGGGTAAGAAGAACATGCGGGGTCTCCCCAGCCAGCCCCCTTGCTCCCTGCCCCGCTGCAGGTCTCCTGGTGCAGGGAGCTATGGGGAAGGCAGAGACTCCATAGGGGGTGCAATGGGATGGGGATGGGTTGTGTGCTGAGAGCAGCAGGGGGGTAAGGGGCGCATGGGGTGCACCCCATCCCAGCACTGCAGGGAGGGGATGCTCAGAGCCCAGGGCATAGGGCAGCACAGGGGCAGTACTCACAACAGCAGACATGTTGTCCTCTGTCCTCTGTCAGCTGCAGGACACTGGGAGAGGGAATGAGCAATCAGCAGTGATGGGGGTTCTGGTGGTTTCTGTATCCCCTCTATGCCCCATCCCTGCTCCTCTTGCTCAGGCAAGGGTGGACATGGGTGCTCAGAGGACACCCCCAGCCCTCCTCGGTTCCATCATGTACTGCCTGCATCTCTGCCTGGCAGCAGCCTTGAGAAGCACCGAGGATGTTTGCAAAGGCAGCTTAAAGATGTGGGTATTGATCATCTGACACCTCCATCCTTTTTCTGGCTCTGAGGACATTTCATAAGGACCCCCCCAACCCCATGAGCTCACCCGGTGCTGTTTGTCTCAGACCACCTTCATAAGTGCAGAAGTGGGCACCTAGCTTTGGCCAGGCAGCCAGCCAAGTGCTTTTATTGCCTTTTATTTCTATTACCCTGCTATCCCCAAAGTGCTCCCCAAACCCTCAAGACCCACTGCTCCAGCCCAGAGGCCATCACCAGCTGCAAGGCTGGACCATGATCCTCACAGCATCTTTCCATCACAGTCTGGGTGAAAGACCTTGTTCCTATGCCCTTCGAGGAGGAGGAGGGCTGCCTTCATCCTTCCTCCAGCACTCATCCCTGCTCCTGCCTCTTCCCTTCCAAGCCCAGGCAGTGCAAGGGATGCTTGGCTCCTGCTCAATCACTTCCACCAGCTCCCAGGGAATGGATGAGCATTCCCTTTTGCCAGGCACTAAAACCAATCCCAACCCCAGCAGTGCCTTGTTAAGGGCTGGATGAGTCTCCAATGCAGTTATTTCAGGTGGGAAAAGCCCTGGATACTCACCGGGGATAGAAAAGCTGAACTGAGGGTCAGCACACGGGGACCGAGACGGATGCACGGACGGCAAGGCCGGAGTGGGGCAGGAAGATAGTGGGGTAAAAGCTTTGTAGAGTCACCAGGTTGGGATTAGACCGTCACAAGGCATCAACTCACTGCAGCTTTGTAATTAAGTCAGCACAGCCCCGGCGAGAAACCCTGTTCCAACATTACAAAAGGCAGCTGATGGGAGGGAAGGAGGGAGCTGGGGCTGCGCGGGCCAGCTCGAGCATGCATGGAGGGGCGAGCCGGGATGCCGGACCCGATTAACCAAGTATAAAAGCTTCTTGTTGTGTAACTTGCTCATTAGCACGGGGCAGGCGCAGGAGGGGGCTGGCTGCCATCCCTGCCTGCTCCTCCGGGCAGAGTGGGTCAGGGCTGCTCCATAGCTTCTGCACCAAAAAGCATGGAAAGGTCTGGCTGCAGGGACAGATCCATGGCAAAGGATGCTCCCAGGGCTGGTCCATCCCAGGGCTCTCCAGCTCCTCCCAGACCAGCATCCATATGGGTCCCTTTTCAGCCTTTGGAATGAAAAAGCATGAGCAGATCATCATTATTTTACAATGTCCCAGGTGATGGTTTCCTGCTTGGAGCTTTGGGAACTGGAACCCTGTCTATCCCTAGGGTGAAGTCATCAGGGAAGGGAGCCCCGGATGTGGAAGGGATGGTGCTGAGCACATGATTGGGTGCAGAGGGATGGCAAAACAAGTGTTTTGGGTATGACCCAGCATGCATGGGGCAGGGGAGCCCTTGCAGCCTTAACTCTTTGGGCCCATGTTTGCGGGGGCTGGGTGAGGACACGATGAGGATGGGGCTGTGCACAGCTCTTTTCCCAAGCCCAGGGCTGGAGCTCAGCCAGGCTCTTACCACAATAGGGATTTTGGGGAGGCGGTGGGGCTGGGCTAAGCGCCGGGGCAGGACTGAAGGGGCTTACACAAGGCATGGTTTGTAATGCCACCGGGATTTACGGATTTGGTTTCCACGGGGCTGCCCTGCAAACAGAGCTGAGACCCCTCTGTGAGGGAGGAGGAGGAAGGCACAAGACTCCTGATGAAGGGCAATGGGGAGCCGGGAAGGAAAACTCGGACCTGTGCCAAGACCCCAAGCAATGCTGCCATGGCCAGAGGCATCACACACTGAGACCCCCAACCTCCTTGTCCCATTCCTATGCCAGCCTTAGTGTAAGGCTCAGCTTCTTCCTAGAGCTTGTTGTACCTTTGTCTGCAGAGCAAGATGGTGTGTGATGGGGGGATATCATCCTGAATAACCCCAATAGCTCTGCATGGGGATGGCAGAGGGGACCACAGGGGCATCGTGGCCATCATGCTCATCATAGATGGAATACTTCTGCAGAGTCATGCGTAGCCCCTGGTATCATGGTGCTTTGTCCTGGGAAAAGGGGTCTAGGACGGTTGGCAACGCCAAGGACAACCTATCCCCAAGTATTGTGGCCATAGCCCTTAGGAGATCTCTCAGCCAGGTCCAGTCATTCCGCTCCCCATGGCCCTTGGCCCTGGGTGAACCCGCTCCCCGTGAGCACAGGGCTTGCAAAAGCTCCCACGCCGCGCTGGCACCGGATCCCCTGGATAAATCCCACTGCTTAAACACGGGCTAAACCTCCTCGTGTGCCCAAGGCCACCCCTCATCCCCCTGGAATTAAGGGGTTTACTTGGAGCTATCTATACCCCATGCGGGTGGCTCACAAAGGCGCTGGGTGCTGCTGCTGCTGCAGGTGGCCCTGAATCATAGAACAGCTTGGGTTGGAAGGGACCTTAAAGCTCATCTCATCCGAACCCCCTTGATGCCTTCAACTAGAGCAGGTTGCTTCAAGCCTCGTCCAACCTGGACTTGAATGTTAATAAGGATCTCCAGACTTCTTGTAGCTTCGTTTTAGACACTGGGAGCTGCTCTAAGGTCTCCTGGGAACTTTCTTTTCTCCAGGCTCAATAAGCCCAGCTCTCATCCTGTCTCCATAACACAGAAAAGTCTGCTTCATCAGGGAAGTCTGAAGAGATGATGCTTCCGAATGCTGAAATGGGGGCTGAGCAGATCATAGGCTCATAGAACGGACGTTTCAGCCCAGTTTTAGGGTTCCATTAACATGACAGTGCCTGCTTTCAGGCTCTGAACGTGGTGACCGAGCAAACTAATCACATTTGCTAGCGGGCACTTTATGCTGAGTGCCTCAGTACCCTCCCGCCATGCGCCCGCGGGACTCGAACACGCGGTCTCCCGCGCTGCCACGGCCGGCGGGCGCAGCCGGGAAGTGAGCGCTGAGGGCGGGACTGTTGCCTGGGTGACGGGCAGGCTCTTCCGGGCGGGAATTTCGTGGCGGCGGGGCCGGCTCCGGGGCGCTGTGTCCGTGTCCCGGCGCCATGGCCCAGCGAATCCTGGCGCTGGCGGCTGAGGAGGCTCCCGAGCGGCTGCAGGAGGCCCTGCAGAGCCTGGGGGAGAGCGAGGTGCGCGGGTACCCCGCGGCCGGGCCCGGTGTGCGGGGCGGGTGCGCGCTGTTGGGTGCGGCGCAGCTCACGGCGTCCCCTTCCCTTGCAGCTGGGCGATATGGTGACAAGGCAGGCCCTGAATGGGAGGGAGACGGCAGCTTTGCTAAGAGGCATCTTCAAAGGTGGGTGAGCACTGAGGTGTAATGGGGTGAGTGGTCATGGGCGCCAGGAAGCGTAAACATAAGGACATGGAACTGTTGGAACAAGTCCGGAGCAGAGCCAAGAGGATGATCAGGGGGCTGGAGCACCTCCCATATGAAGACAGGCTGAGAAAGTTGGGGCTGTTCAGCCTGGAGAAGAGAAGGCTGCGTGGAGACCTCATAGCAGCCTCCAGTATCTGAAGGGGGTCTATAGGGATGCTGGGAAGGGACTGTTCATTAGGGACTGTAGTGACAGGACAAGGGGTAACGGGTTAAAACTTAAACAGAAGAGATTTAGGTTAGATATAAGGAAGAAGTTCTTTACTGTGAGGATGCTGAGGCACTGGCACAGGTTGCCCTCAGCTGTGGCTGCCCCATCCCTGGTAGTGTTCAAGGCCAAGTTAGAAGAGGCTTGGAGCAACCTGGTCTAGTGGGAGGTGTCCCTGACCATGGCGGGGGGTTGGAACTGGATGGGCTTCAAGGTCCCTTCCAACCCAACCCATCCTGTGATTCTATGAAAATCAGCTGGTCAGGCCTGCCTCAGGGGAAAGTGACATCCAAAAATAGGTTCAGGGAAATAGGAGACTGGACTGTCACATTAATGCGCCTGTTGTAAGTAGGCTTTACTTTTGCTAGCCCTTAGGTGATCTATTTGACATTGGCTGTTGGTAGTCATAGTTGCTGTATGTATTAGGATCTTGAACCTGGGTCAAGAACATGTTCATTAACGATAAGGAATTAATGAGTAAAACCAGGACCTGGTTCTGTTTAAAACATCAAAGGAGAACATCTGGGATTGAGGATGTTATTTCCAGCTTGGCAAAGTGACTACCCAATTAACCAACTTGGCAATCAAACTGAAGTTTGATTCTAAAGTTTGATTCATTCTGAAATAAACTGCCTTTATTATAATACTAATAATCACACCCACAGATCAAAAAGACCTTGATGCAGGTGAAGACCCTTCCTCTGAGCATGCAGTTATATGAATGAATATGTAGTCATATGTTAATTAATAGTCTGTATGAAATCTATGATTTTTGTGTATAAAAGAGCCCTGAAACTTGCTGTTGATGTGCATGACTTGTGCAACAGCACACCCAGGCCTGACTAAACACATCTCCTGAGTGTGTGGATTTGTTACACGCTGAGTACAAGTCTGCTTTTAGGACAACTCGGGCACCTTGGAGTAGAGCTGAGCCAGCTGAGACTTAATTGTCAACCTGATTCTTCTCAGCATTTTGACACTTCCTGATCTCTGGCAGCAGGTTGAGTGAAGCACAGGGTGTGATAGCAGGGTTGAGTGCTTCAGCTGTTTTATGCAAGAGATTCTCATTTCCTGTGCTCTGTTTTATTTATCTGTTGTGTCAGATAGATAAAGCAGGGAGTTGCAGTCAGGTCGTAGTTAAGCCCTGCTAATTTCCTGTTGTTTAGCAACATGTTGTTACTTGCATAACTTTTTGTCCATTCTTTCTTTTCTTTATTTCCTTATAGGCTCCCCCTGTTCCCAGCGGAGTGGTGTTCTCAGGAGGCTTCAGGTTTACAAGCACTGCATCCTGCTGGTGGAGTCAGGGGACCTGCATCTGGCCAAGGTGTCTGAAATCATAGGGCTGCTCATGCTGGAGGTAGAGATTCCTTTGGCTTTCCTGGGTATCACTTTGTGTGTAGATTGAGATATTTCACTCGGCCACTGAGGAAAACGAGTTGTGTCCTTTCCATGGGTCCACCCTGGACTAAGTTAGCTGGTGTTGGAATTTGTTGTGTGTGTAAATGTGATTATCTTTAATTTAGACTTGAAACTCCAAACTTATAATTACATCATCTTGATACACTGTTCTATACAAAACAGAGATCTCAGGGCCGAATTCCACTTTTAGGGGAACATTTCCCTGTAGGAAATATTGTCCTTTGCTGGTTTTTGGTGATGATTTGGATGTATATGTGGACTTCTGTGCAGTGCCTCAGGCTTTTCAAACGTTGTGTGTTCTCCCAGGCTTGCCAGCTGCCAGGCCCTGCCTTGGCTGAACTTGCCACCCTGTTTGTGGATGTTATCAAAGGTGGCAGCCTATCTAATGGGAAATCTTTGGAGTTGTTTTCCACTGTTCTCACTGCACTTGCCAGTTCAAAGGAGAGCCTGGCTTATGGGAAAGGTAATCCCTCTCAATTCCTTCTCTACAGCGTGTCCTCCCTTCCTCTGGAATCAGTTCCTAAAGGACTTTTGCTTTTTCAGGTGAACTGAATGGGGAAGAGTTTAAGAAGCAGCTGATAAATACCCTCTGCTCCAGCAAGTACATGCATCTCTGCTAGCTCTTAGTTACATGGCAAAACAGCTTCATGTTGTGCTTTGAAAAAGGCATCATCATGAGCTGGATGTTACCACCTGTGTCCTGTTCTGTCATCTTTGAATCTGTGCCCTCCCTGACAGTGTCTTCTCTGGCTGGGGTAGCAAGGGAACACCCTGCTCCCAGATCTTGTAATAGTGTTGCATGAACTGGTCTTGGGAAGTGCTTGTTTTCATTCCTCTCTTGGTATTTGTTATTGTGGGGGCTGGGGCAGCTCAGAACCATTGCCAGCCTGGGTGGTGGTGGGGATTTCTGGTGGAAACCTGGCTTCTAGTCTTTATATAATAACAGGGAAATGGTGACATTGAGTAGTTGTGTATGAGGAGGGAAGGGCTAAGTGGTAATTCTGCTTGCTCTCGATTTTCTGACATAGTTTTGTTGTACCAGGTGGGATCCTCAGAGTGTGATACATCTTGCCAATATGTTCAGGTAATTCTTTTCCCTTCAGCATCAACACTTCTATGAGCTGTTGTAGTGTCTGTGCCATATTTCACATGTAGTTTGGGACAAGTAGAAATAGGTCTGACCATACCAGGCACAGCCACGCGAATGGCTGGTCAATGAACATCCATGTTGGAGCCATTTGAACACAAAACACAGCTTTGGGAAGGCATGGCCCAAAGACTGGGCATGGCATCATGGTTTTTGTTCCATGTGTGTGCGAGCCTTGGCAAATTAACAATACATTAATGAGCATCATGTGGAGAAGATGTAAGCACAGAAAGTTGAAGAGAATCCTGGAACAGTGGTAGGGTATTGAGAAATCTATGGCAACTGCTTCTGATGAGGACTTTGGGAACACTTGCTGCCTGTCTGGACATTAGAAGCTTTTGTCTAGTTATGGGCTAAATCTGCTGTGGGATTCTGAAGGAAATCAGTGGAAATGATTAAGCTGCATCTTTGATTCAACAGGGATATTCCACTGTCGGGAGAGGAACTGCAGTTTGTGGTAGAAAAGGTCCTCAGAATGTTCTCCAAATTAGACCTGCAGGAAATTCCCCCTCTGGTCTATCAGCTGCTGCTGCTTTCTGCAAAGGTAAGAGCTCATGTGAGGCTTCCCCTCAGTATGTACCATGAGGAAAAAAAAAGATGTACAGACTGAGCTATAGGCTGGATTTTGGCAGGAATTCTGATTGTTCCAAACTGTGCTGTGGGGAGCAGGATGCAGGAGGACATCGGTAGGTTTATTTCTCCAGCTCCCTCTAGCCTGAAGAAGCTAACTGCTCAGAGATGGATACAATCTTTATATTCCTTGTGCGGAAGGAAGGAAACCTTTGGGAAATAAGGGATGAGCACAGACCTAGCAGACAGCAGAGAGGATTGGTTTTTCTCAGTGTCCTTAAGTGTGGTTTTCCTCACTCTGTGGTCTGCATGCTATAATAATAGCTCATGCAGTATAACTGCTTTTTGGGTTGTAGTCTGACTTGTGCTGCAAACATGTCATTCCCTGGGCTCTTCCTGCAAGCAGAGGCTGCCAAGAATGTCTCTGCCCTTTGACAGGGTGATCTGGCTCTTGGGCTTCATTTGTGATGGAGTCAGTTCCAAAAATGATCCTGTCAAAGACAAATGATATGTGTGTTTTAGGGGGTTTTCCTGGTTTCCACCTGGTTTCAGGTCCACTGGCCAAATATATATGTATATATATAGATTGAAGGCTAGGAGTTTGAAAGCCTTCCCAATTGATTATAACATAAAGCCTTCCCAATTAATTATAACATAAAGGATCCTTTCTAATTAGTAACAACTTAAAGAAACCCTGAGAACATCTGAAAGATTCAGCTTCTTCCAAGTCTTTAATAAAGAGTCAAAATACGCAAACTAAACCAAATGGCTTCATTTGGAAATGAGCTGCATGGGAGCCTTCCCCACCTCAGGGATTGGTGAAGGGAAAAGAAGGATACCATGACATTTGTAAATGATGGGTACAAGCCCTGTAGTGGCTCAATGTGATTTCCTCCCTTGCAGGGCAGTAAGAAGACTGTTTTAGAAGGAATCATCAGTTTTTTCAATCAGTTGGATAAGAGACAAAAGGAAGAACAGAAGGTCCCACAGTAAGTTCTTCCTCTGTCATCCCCTTTTCTTACTACCTGGGTAAAGGTATAGGAGGTGGCTGATCTCTTCTTCCGAGTAACAAGCAATACGATAAGAGGAAATGGCCTCAAGCTGCACCAGGGGAGGTTTGTACTGGATATTAGGAAAATATCCACCAAAAGGGTGGTCAGGCACTGGAACAGGCAGCCCAGGGAAGTTCAGAAGCTGCGTAGATGAGCCCCTTAGTGACAGGGTTTAGTGATGGCCTTGGCAGTGCTGGGGTAACAGTTGGATTTAATGATCTTGAAGGTCTTTTCCAACCTAGTTTATTCTATGATTCTAATTGTAGTCACTCTGGTCTGGCCAGGGCTCCTCGAATTCAAGTTGTTAAACCCTGTTACAAGTATGTCCTCCTTGATACATAAGAAATTATTCATGGCTTTGGATGTCTTGGTTTTGAAACTCACAGATCAGGGGACCTTGAGGTAGCCACAATGCCCCTGGACCAACTCCGCCACGTGGAAGGCACCGTTATTCTCCATATTGTTTCTGTTATCAACCTGGATCAAGACCTCGGCGAGGAACTAATCAAACATCTAAAGGTAGGACACAGATGGAGGAGGCTCTGCTGCTGAATATGCTGAAGCAGGGGTTTTGAATTTAACTGGTTATCTGTAGAAAGGATTTAACAGGTTTTGTGTTTGCAGTCATGTTCACTTTTAAAAGTGCTGTGATATGTTTGAAGGCAAATGTGCCTTATAGCTTCCCTGAGCTTGTGGGATGCTGCAGTTGAAGATAACAACTGACTGTTGCTTGCCATTTTCTAGACTGAGCAGCAGAAGGACCCTGCTAGAGCCCTGTGTCCCTTCAGCGTGGCTCTTTTGCTGTCGGTTGCAGTAAAACACAGACAGCAAGAGCAGGTATGTGGGTGATCAGCTCCCAGAGAGCTTCCATGGGAATGTACACTGCACTTCTTGGAAAGGAAGCATGGTTAGGTCATAGTCCCATCAGAACTAGTCTTAAAATGGTTTCAGGATGCTTGTGGGGAGACAGTTAGGTCATTGGTACCCTGTAGTTTACTGAATACTATAAAAGACCCCAGAGCAATATGAGAATTTTCCAGAGTTGTGATTCCTGGGGGCTGGTGTTATAGGATGAGAAGAAAAGCAATGTCTTCTTTTTGTAATGCTTTGGCTCTGTGATGGCCACCTGAAGAGCATCTGGCAGCAGGTTGCCCTCCTTGAGGCACTTAATGAGGTTGGTGTATTTGTCCTGAGACAGAAGTGAGTTCAGACTTTTGGCAGGCTCTACTGGAACTTGTACTCTGGCTGGTGCTCTTACTGGAACACACCCAAGACTATACAGGTCTTATTTCAGAGATCATTTCCTCTCACTCAGTGATTTTATGTTCCAGATATTTGATTTCTTGAAAACATCAATCATAAGAAGCTGCAAGGATCTGCAGGTCCTTCAGGCCTCCAAGTTTCTGCAGGATTTGTTTCCTCAACAATATGATGTAACTGCTGTCATTCTCGAAGTGGTGGAAAACAGGTGAGTTGTTGCCACATGCTGCAGAACACGAAGTGGGCTTTTGAAGGGAAATGATCTGGGATGCTAAATACTGCTGGCCAGGGAACAGTGTCAAAATCCAAAGTTTTTATCCCAGTTTTGTACTGGTGACCTAAAAAAGAGGCAATAAGATGCAGCTGTATAAATATGCCCCCCTCCCTGCCCCCCCCAAAATCCCAGCATCTGGTGGTACAAAGGACTAAACTGATCAGGACCCTCTATCTGCTTCTTACTGGTGAAGCTCAATATGAGCTGATGATCAGTATGATGGTATGAGTCATGCTGCTGGCTGTAGTTTGTGTTCTGCTCAAGGAATGAGTGATAGGTCCACTGTTTTCTTCCCCCACATGGGTAGTCCTTTAAACATCCTGTGGGATAGCTCTTATCTGTCACCAGCTGTCCTTCAGTTTGATGCGAGGCATTCCTCTTCTCTCTTCATGTCTGACTTGAAGATCTCAGGATCAGTAGGATATTTGTGCATCCCAGCTGTAGCCTTCTGTCACGTTCAGATCAGACCTGAGTGCACATCATTCCCCACTGTGAGGAAACCTTTGGAAGGGAAGTCTGGACTGCAAGATGTGTTGTGCTGAATGCCTGTCCCTTAGCCTAGAGACAGTCCTGGGCTAGTGAGGGATATTCCCTGGTGTGATCAAGCATCTCCCATTGCTGCTTTGGACCCTGGAATGACTGCAGAAATTTTTACTTTAAACTGCTCTAATCTAAACCTTTTCTGTGACTAAGTTGTTTCTTTCCTGGTCTGCTTAATCCTTTCCTCAGTGCCTTTGGCTGGGACCATGTTACACAGGGCCTAGTGGATCTTGGCTTCAGCCTAATGGAATCATTTGAACCAAAAAAGCCCTTTGGAGGAAAAGCTGCTGATGCCAGTTGTGGCCTTTCAAAAATGCCAGCTCAGCAGGCTTGCAGACTGGGAGCAAGCATCCTGCTGGAAACATTTAAGGTACTGTGTGTTTTGGAGAGGGTTTTTTTTGGTGGGGAAGAGAACTGTTGGCAAATGGTGTCAGAACTCTGCCTGCTGTGTCCATCAGGAGTGTTTTACAAACAGTACCAGATTTAGTCTTCTTTTTGCCCATGTCCAACTGGAAGAGACCATCCTCATGAAGACTTGATCCTAATCTGTTCCAGCTACCATGATACTTGTGTAATCCCTATTACACTTTCCAAGAAACTGCAAAGAAGGTAGAGAAATTCAGAGGGACAAAGGAGATCTGTCAGGGGTGGGATTGAAACAGCATCTCCACTGAAGTGGTAATTTGCATCCCACCACTGATGTCACCCAGTATTTTTCAAGTGTGTGCCTCTGATGTGCTGTTTCTGCTTGGCCTGGGATGGAATCTGAATCAACCTGTGTGAATTTAGCTGAAAGGGGACTTCAGGCAGCCAGTCCCAGCTTACCTGTCAGATCTGGATTTGCTTTGTGCTGCATGATTCCTGTGCTGTGAGGCATCATTTTTATGTGTTGTTCTTTCTCATTTCAGGTTCATGAGCCCATCAGAAGCGATATTCTTGAGCAGGTCCTGAACAGAGTCCTCACAAAAGCAGGGTCTCCTATCAGCCACTTCATAGGTAACAGGAAAGAGAGAGAAATGTGTCCTGCTCTGTGGACACTCAGAACATAGCTTCTTAAAACAAGTTATAGATTCATAGGGTAGTTTGGTTAGGAGGGACCTTTAAAGATCGTGAAGTCCAATCGCCCTGCAATGAGAAGGGACATCTTCCACTAGATCAGGTTGCTCAGAGCCCCCTCCAACCTGACCTTGAGTGTTTCCCGGGGTGTGGCATCTCCCCCCTCTCTGGGCAACCTGTGCCTGTATTTTGCCACTTACACTGTAAAAACTCTCTTCTTTATGTCTAGTCTAAATCTACTTTCTTTTAGTTTAAAACCGTCACCCTTTGTCTTATTTCAGCAGGCCCTACTGAAAAGTTTGTTCCCATCTTTCTTATAAGCCTCCTTTAAGTGTTGAAAGGCTGCAGTAAGGTCTCCTCAGAGTCTTCCCCAGGCGGAACAACCTCAACTCTCTCAGCCTTTCTTGTTAGGAGAGGTACTACATCCTCTGGTCATTTCTGTGGTCTTCCTCTGGACCTGCTCTGGCAGGTCAATGTCTTTCCTGTGCTGAGGACTCCAGAGCTGGATGCAGTGCTCCAAGTGGGGTCTTACCAGAGGAGGGGGGAAAAATCCCCTCCCTTGAACTGCTATCCCTGCTTCTTTGAATGCAACCCAGCATTCAGTTGGCTTTCTGAAGTTCCTGCTGAAGTGACCTGAAGCCAAGAAAATCACTTGTTCCTTCCCCTGTTACTAAGGTGTCAGCTGCATCAGATTACCTTGTATTCACCACAGGTAAAGTATATGTTTGCAGGCAGTTGCCATGGCACAGCTGACGCACAGAAAGTTGGTATCCATCAGTCAGCAATTTGTTCCATGTTCCTTAGCCTTGCCTTCCTCCTGGTCCTTGGACAGGTGCGTGGGGAGTCACTGTGGCTGCCAAAATGCCTTTGCTGCAGCCTCTTCTCTTATACCTCAGTGCCCTCTGGTGGGGTGATCCCCTTCAGCTGGGTTGTGATCATTTTACACATTGCCTGCAGCAGAGCTCAGATTTTCAATGCTCATCCTATACCGACCTCTGTATGATTGAATTATTTGGTAATTGTTAGCTCTGTAGGCATCTTTTGCTCAGACTTTTCTTACCCATTCTCTTACCCCATTTGTCCTTTTGTTTTTCAGACTTGCTGTCCAGTATTGTTGTCTCAGCTCCTCTTGTGCTTCAGTCTTCATCCTCCAAAGTCACAGAGACCTTTGACAATTTGTCCTTTCTTCCCATTGACACAGTGCAAGGGTTCCTCCGGGCAGTACAGGTAAAGCTTTGCATTTCTCCGTGAAAATCCTTGCTAGTTTAGTTCTAGTGACAGCACTAGGCCACAATTATATGCATGATCTGTTAAACCTCCTTGTAAGATAAACCTTCATGCTCTGCTGTAGGTTCTTTGGTGTAGCATGGAACTGTTCTTCAAGAACAGATTTGCATGTGCCCTCTAACAAAAAGCATATGGTGTGGTCTGGCATGGTACCAAAGCTGCTCTGTGCTGACCTTTCATATGGAAGATGCTCAGATGCTACACACTGTACAAACTAAGTATACAGTGTTTAACTGAACAGCTGGAGCTGTCATGTTGATTTTTCTCCTTCCATGCTCCATGTCAGTGTTTCTTTTTGTCTGGACTGAGATACTGCCCTGGTATTAAATTTTTACCTGCTTTGTCCAATCTGGGGATAACTGTTCTTTTCCCAAACCCTCGCACCATGTCCTCACTAACCTGTGAGATGTCTCACTGCTACAGCTCTCTGGGTTTAATTTTATATTGGCTTAAAATGGTTTGGTTTTCCTACTGTACTGATGACAGTATTGGAAATGCAGGGCCAGATGGGCCTGAGGAAGATGAGCTCATATGCCCCAAGGGCTTGGCATGCCTTAGTGCTTTTCTCTCCAAAGTCTATTTTCCTTTCCAGCCTCTGCTCAAAGTTAGCATGTCAGTGAGGGACTCCCTGATACTTGTTCTCCAGAAAGCTATCTTTTCCAGGTAAGCTGGGAAGGGGATTCACTGGAAAGATTTCCACAACTCATTTATGGTTTTGGAATGGAAGTATGTTTTGTTTGGTTTGGATGAGTCTCTTCTATGTTCTTCCGATAACTGGATGGTGACATCTCCTAACCCTTTAGCCTAGCACTGACTACAGCCACAGCTTACTGAACTGAGACACAAATCCCAGACCCCAGCTAACTGGGCTTTGGGAATTCAGAAAGCTGTTTGGAACGCCAAATAAGTAGGCAAAACTAAAACCAATTCCAACATGTGTCTACACTGCTGAGTTCATCCACATGCTAGGGAGAGTCTGGAATTCTGAGCTACCACTTTCCTTCTGATCTCTTACAGGGTGGTAGAGAAGCAGGCTTGTCTTGGTAATGCTTTGAGCAAACCATCCTGCTATCTTCATAATGCTGTGATCATAAACTGGATTTCATTGGGCAGTGGCTGCCTGGTTATGAGTACAGAATTCATAATGTAAGATTATTATTCAAGGCAAGGGACTTGCTCTTGGGAAAGACCCAAAGTTTCCATGAGCAAAGCAAAACACCAGCTTTTTGTGAGCAATTTTTCAACTCTGAGACTCTCCCATTCCAGTTTTCAGGGGAGATTTAATGCTTTGGTCCTTCCCTCTGCTAAGACAGAAAGGAACTTGAATGTTTGTGAGAGTGTAGAGCAAAGGAGTTCACAGCGAACTGCCAAGCTCTCAACTCCTTGGGACTGTGCTGCCCTCTTGGGGAATGCAGTTCTGTTGGGCCCAGTCACTCTGTATTTGCAGACTCTTTTTCATTGCTGAGTTGGTCTTGTATTTACCTCTGAGCTTCTTGCTTCAGTTTTTCCTTATGCTTCTCTTTTCTCTCCTGCCTCACAGGCAGCTCGATGCTCGGAAAGCTGCTGTTGCTGGCTTTTTGCTTCTGTTAAGAAACTTTAAGATACTGGGCAGCCTGGCCTCTTCCCAGTGCAGCCAGGCTTTTGGCGCCACTCAAGTAAGTGCTGTTCTGCAGTCCCTGGGGTGGACAGATGAGGCAGTCTCGTGTCTAATACCATAGAATCATAGAATAGTTTGGGTTGGAAAGGACCTTAAGATCACCCAGTTCCAGCCCCCTGCCATGGGCAGGAACACTTCACTCTAGACCATGTTGCCCAACATGGCCTTGGGCACTGCCAGGGGTGGGACATTTACCACTTCTGTGGGCAATCTGTGCCAGGGCCTCACTACTCTCAGAGGGAAGAACTTCTTCCTTATATCTAACCTGAACGTCCCCTGTGTAAGTTTGAACCCATCCCCTCTTGTCCTGTCACTGCACTCCCTGATGAAGAGTCCCTGTTTGAAACAGTTCAAGAGTAGAGTGTTTCCCAAAAATGGAAATAAAACTTCAGTAAGGACTAGTCCTGGAGGGAAAGCTTTGGGAAATGCAATGAAAAGCTGGCCTAAGGTTGTTGCTTCTCATTCTCTCTTACAGCACCAGTGTTCTAGGGAGCATTCACACTGTTCCATGATGATGATTCTGTTTCAGTGATTGTTTAGGGGCCAGGCCCCTTATCACCTTGCTTGTGTGTTGTGATAATTTGAGAACTGTAACCACTATAACATGACTAATATCCCCTCCCAGGTCCAGGCAGATGTTCATGCCTGCTATAATTCTGCAGCTAATGAGGCCTTCTGCCTTGAAATCCTGGGCAGCCTGAGGCGGTGTCTGAGCCAGCAGGCGGATGTTCGGCTCATGTTATACGAGGTAAATGTGGTTCCTTCAGCCTCCTTTTAAACAGCCCCTGTCTCTTCTGTAGTCTGGTTCTAGTGTAGCCCTAGGTAAGTAATGATCACATTATTGTAGAAAACAACCTACCATCTCGGTTATGTTCTTCATGGGACACATGTACCAGGGACTATATTTATTTTTCCAGTCCTTCTGCTTCTTTTTATTTTGGATCACTATAATCCCAAAGACACAGTGATGTATCTTCCTTATCTCTTGCATTGCTTAAGAGGAAAAATGCATCAACATCTCTTCCTGTAGTGTGGCCTAGGAAATGGGAAGCATGTTTGATGCCCAGTGAGGAGGAGTGTTGTAACAGGCATCGGATAGACACATTGTTGCTGTGAGTTAATAATGAGCTCTAAAGAAAACCCTGATTGGAGAGTATGGGGCAACTTCCTTAAAGACTGCAGCAGGGATCGGTCGTTTCTCCTCTTCCTTTTGCAAGCTTCTATAGAGGCTTGTCTGTCCTTTACGTTTCTTGTGACAAGTGGCCTAATATAAAGAGCCATTTGTGGGTGTGTATCTTGGCACCTGAGTTAACCAGAGGGTATCATCCTGACAAAAAACCTATTCAGGTCAAAGAGATTTTGTTTCTTTACTTAGTTGGACTGACCTTTGATGAGCTGCAAGTTTTGGGTGTGTTCATCACTCACTGTAAGACTTGTGCTTGCTTTATCCATCCACTGAGTTTTCTCAGTCTGAAGGATTTTTTTGCCTCCTACAGTTTCCCCACTGGCTTGTTTTGCCTTTGAAGCAGGATTTCACAGTTTGAAGTTGGATCTAGTGCTAGTGTTAAATAGCAGTGAAAGTCACTCTGGGCTTGATGCCACTGCTGCTAGGGAGATACAGCTTGTAGGAGGGCCCCTGTGAGGAAATTCATACTCTTTCTGATTCATACCTTCTTTCTGTGGTGCCTTTGCTTTGCCAGATATGGGGTTTTACACTGAGCACATTGTTACTTCCTCATGGTTCCTTGCAGTGCCAAATGGTCACTGGTGTTGTGTGACACCAACTTATTGCTGGTTTATATCTGGTCCCTTTTCTTTGTCATGTAAAGCCAACTTGTCCTTCCTTCCTGTCTCCAGGGTTTCTATGACGTCCTTCGCAGGAACTCCCAGCTGGCCAGCTCTATAATGGAGACACTCTTGTCCCAGGTAAAGTAATGCAGTGTGCTGTGGCTGTAGAGACTAAGAATTCTGTGCTCAACCACTATAGCAAACAGTTCAGGTTAAATATTGGGAAAATAGTTCTCCCTCAGACTGGAAACATGTTCAAGTGTGTGGCACTTCTCTAAGGAGGTGTTCAGATCCCTGCTACATTGAGAAAGCAGACTGGGCAGATGTCTGGAGACTGGTTCATATCCTCTCACAGAATGGTAGAGAAAGGATCTCTTGGAGTCCTTTCCAACCCTGTGGTTCTGAGATGCTGTGAGAAGTGTGAGCCCAGAGAAGTGCTTTGTGCCATCTTCCTTAGCAGTGCATGGCAGTTACCCTCCCATACTTCCCCAAGGATGTGTGCTGACAGAGTAATTATTATTGCTGTCCTCCCATTGGGAGAATACCCAAGTCCATGTAGGATCTGGGAGGATTAACTCATCCCCCAACAGTGTTGCTCATGGCAACAAGACAATCACATTTCCTCAGTCCATTGGACAGGCTGTGCTTTCTTTTGAGACAAGTAATTTTCTTCCCTTTAATCATCCATAGAGTTCATGCTGACTAATTCCAGCTTTCCCATGACAGTAGAGGGTTTGAGAAAGGAACATGAACAGAGACAAGGCAGCTTTTGGGTAGCAGAGGGCACTTAAGGGGAAGTTGGTGTAAATGTATTGAATTTTATAGCATCATTGTACATATAAGTTTCCCTATTTGGTTCTGATCCTGTATCAGTACTTGGAGAATGTCTCCTTCCTGTAGTGTGCCAGAGGAAGGGGAGATCCTCCAAGTGTTGATATAGGATATCAGGACTTGGATGTAGACAGGAATTGATACAAGCATGATCTCTGATGGATTTGTTCTAGTGCCAAGTGTAGCCTCCATAGCTGCCTGCACCCTTAGGCCAGGAAGCTGGATGCCATAACAGGGCCAAATGTTCAGTACAGGTAACAGGCAGCAGGTTAAAGGATGAGTAGCACTGTAGGTGAAGTGCAAGTGGTATTGCATGTGGAGGCAACACAACAGCAAGTGATCAGGTAAACTTGTTTTGGGGCTGAGAGGTACATAAGCAACTCAAGATGGCTTTTTAATCACTAATGGATGATGTGGCTCACATAGATGTACAGTCCCTTTATTACAGTGACAGTTTTTGCTCTGTGAAATGGAGTGTGAAGATTATCTTCTGTTTTCAAACAACCTGAGAGGCTCAGTTACCAAGTAACTGGTTATTTTTATTTCTTGTTTTCTGTGACAGATAAAGCAATATTACTTGCCCCAGCCAGACCTCCTGCCTCCATTGAAACTTGAAGGGTGTATTATGGCTCAAGGAGATCAAATCTTTCTGCAAGAACCATTGGTAAGAGCTACAGGCCACAGCTGCAAGCTCGTCTGTTCCATAGCATTTTAGTTGTGCTGCTGCATGAGCTGAATACCTTGTGTTTCTTCAGCTTTTTCTAGCCTGGAGCAATTCTTTTAATGACAGTAGAGCTGGGCATCTCACCCCTGCCTCAGGCTATCTATTAGAGCTCCAGTTGCATAGTGGTTTAGGTGACCTGTGTGAAAAATGCTCTAGGAGTAGTGTAGTTCTTTTATAGTCTTTTGACCTCACCCTGGGCTTTTTGTCTCTCCTTCAACTTAATTCCACATAAAATAGTCCTGCAGTGTGTATGTGTAATGGGGAGAAGAATCTGCCCTTTGGTTTTGCTCCTTTGAAATTGTTGGAGACGAGACCTCAACAATTCCTTGGATTTCCAAGGGAACAAATTCAAATTAGTCACTGTGTTTTCCTCTAAGGAAGCTTCTGTGCTGTGCTGCAGTAGCACACCCAGGAAGAGAGCACACACCTCAGCTAGAGTGAGAGCCCTTTTGGAGTTCCCTTACCATCTCCTTCAGCAGATGAGGTGGATGGGTTGAGGGGGCAGTGGGATTTAAGTCTTTGCATCCTGTATAGCCAAGCTCAGGCAGACATTGAAGCTGGGGCAATGTAGCTGTGTAGGATTACGCATCCCCTTGTTCCCAGAATGAAGCATGTTCCTGGGACTCACCTGAACCCCTGAAGGCATCTTCTTGCCTCTAACTATGATAGTCTGGCCTGTATCCCCTCATGCCAGTGACCTCCAGCTAGAAGTCTGAGTGTGTCTGTGTGGCTGCTTCCTTCAGGCCCATCTGCTCTGCTGTATCCAACACTGTCTTGCCTGGTATAAGAGCACCGTGCATCTCTGCCAAAGAGCTGAAGATGACGATGAGGAGGAGGATGTGGGATTTGAGCAAAACTTTGAAGAGATGTTAGAATCTGTCACACGACGAATGATCAAGAGCGAGTTGGAAGACTTCGAACTGGTAAATCAGATTCTCAGCTTGACTCAGTGGAAGAAGACACTGAGTTCTTGTCAGGTTTTGAGAAGATTTTTCACTTGTTTCCTTTACCTCTTAGGATAAGTCGGCAGATTTTTCTCTGTCTTCTGGTGTCGGTGTAAAGAATAACATTTATGCCATTCAGGTGATGGGAATTTGTGAGGTCCTGATTGAGTACAATTTCAACATAGGGAATTTCAGGTAAAACATCAAACCTTGCCCTCCAGCGCTAGCTGTGCCTGCTCTTCGGAGGACAGCCTCATTGCAAGCACAGGGTGATAGTGCCAGCACAGATTTAGAAGGGTGTTTTCTGAGTGTGAGTGGCTCAGACATTCACAGAACATTGAGGAGTGGCTTGTGTTGTGGGATTTGACATTTTGTAGAGGAGCAGGTTAAGGAGGAATGGATGAGGTATATTCTGTTAGGGAGGTGGGGAGATGTCGTACGTTATGCTTTATCATTTAGAAAGTGCCATTGTGTAATTTGGTAACTGAAGCTTCAAATGGGAAACTGTAAGACTGAATTTTCTCCATTAATGCTTTCTGCTACTGTTCTGCAGCAAGAACAGGTTTGAGGATGTCCTAGGCCTGTTTACATGTTACAACAAGCTCTCTGAAATCCTGAAGGAGAAAGCTGGAAAAAACAAGTCTAACTTGGGCAATAAAACTCCACGAAGCTTCCTGTCCATGGGTTTTGTATCTACTCTGCTCACAGCTCTGTTCAGGTGAGAAGCTGTCATATCTAGAGTAGCTTTAGGGCCTATTCACAAGCTGCTTTCATGGTGTCTGCATGCCAGCTATCTTATGCACTGCATACAGGTACTGTAATTTCTGTACAAGGCATGCATGGTAACAGCACTTATCTGGAGAGCATTGTAGCCCAGGCAGGAGCCAGAGCTGGTCTTCACAAACCAGCTTGCTTGGGCCTTGCTTGAGACTTGCAAGACCTCAGAGAGTCTCTGCTCTTCCAGTCCTGGGCTGTTCCCCAGACAACAAACTCCAGTTTGAGGTGTATGGAACAGAGCCAGGCATCAATTGAAACCATGTCTGTATATTTGGAAAGGCTGGTGGAACTCTATCCTCTGAGTGTTCACTACAAGCTACCAAGACAAAGGGTCTTTTCCACCCTGAATCCAGCTATGATTTTATTTGTTAATGCATATTTAGATTTTGAATCTCTGTGCTTTTTGAATGCATGCTCAGTTCTCTGACAGTGCTCTTGATTCTTCAGGGACAATGCCCAAAGCCATGAGGAGAGCCTGGCAGTCCTGCGCTCCAGCATGGAGTTCCTGCGCTATGCTGTCAGTGTAGCTCTGCAGAAGGTGCAGCAGCTGGAGGAGACGGGACAAACGGATGGACCAGACGGACAGAATCCTGACAAGATGTTTCAGAACCTCTGCAAAGTCACACAGTGAGTCGCTGTGGCACGTGGAGGCTGCAGCACTGAAAAGCAGCAATGCATTTTGAGGATTTCTGATTCTCACGTAGGGTTTTGAAAGAAGAATGCAGTCTGTAACTGTTTCAAACAGTTATTATTACTGGGTTAAGATCATTGCCTTTCTTTGCTCCTGAGAAATCAAGTGGAGGCAGTACAGTTGCTGTGCCAGAGTGAGTGATACAGCTTTAATAATGGTACTTGGCCTGGAAGAACCAAAAGCCATCAAACTCTCATTTTCAGCCTCTTTGTGACTTTTGGTTCATCGCTCACTGTCACAGAGGAGGTAGGATTGTTACAGGCTGGATTCTTGAGGCCTCTGGGATGCAATAAAGTTAAAATTCACTTCTAGCTAAAGTATAAAACAGATGTAAGAGAGGCACAAGCTTTAGAAAACATTTGTTTAGGACTTTTGCAAGATGCTTGAAGACAATCCTGCATCTAATCCTTTGGAAAGCCAAGAATGTTAACCATGTAAATGTCTTTTGGGATCTAGGTCATATCTGCATGGGGTCTTTTCAGATCCCAGTCAGCAGAGAGCACAAAATGCAAATTACCCCTGCCATGAATAATGCCTGTTTTGTGTCTTGCCCCAAATAATAGAGGCTATTTTTGTTGCAGTCATTAGGACTACATGTGAGCTACATGTTTTGTGTGATTGGACGTTGAAATAGAATAAGATCATCTGTGCAGGAGACAGAACTAATGAGAAGAAAGGAGAGGGAACAAAAAAGGGAAGAAGTGGGCTTACGGGAGCAGAAAAAAAGATGTTTGCCTACAAATAGAAAAGTCTCCTTTGGGCCAAACAGTTTTGCTTTCTTCAAAGCTTTTCACTTTGCTTTGCCTGCCTTTACCTTTCTGGTTTTATTACTAGAGAGCCCTATAGTGATATCTGACATTTCACAAGACTCAAACTGCCAAGAGAAAAGCTTTTTGTCACTGACAGATTTGACAGTGGTCAGTGTGTGGGTAGTTGGAGACAGAAGGAAAAGCCAGGTGGAAGAAATGAGTGTATAAAGATGGATTTGAAATGGGATTGGAAGGTCCCTTGGCACCTGGAAAGAATTACATTATTTAGCTGTGCAAGAAGAAAGCTGTAGCTGTTTTGCTGACATTGAAATAAAATCTTCTTAAAAACTGATTTCTTCTCCCTTCACTTTCCTATAGGAAAAAGACATACTAATTTAGTCATAGTTAAAATACGATCCAAAGAGTAGAATCTGTGATTAGCCCTGTTCTAGCTTGTGCACTGTGCAGCCAGCTTTACTGGAGTGTGTGATGCTAACTCATTTCCCATCCTGTAGGGTTCTGCTTTGGAGGTACACTTCAATTCCCACTGTTGTTGAAGAGTCAGGGAAGAAGAAGGGCAAAAGCATTTCCCTTCTGTGCTTGGAAGGTTTGCTGCGGATCTTCAACACGGTGCAGCAGCTCTACTCTGCCAGGATCCCCCAGTTTCTACAAGCCCTGGGTAGGCACATGGTACAACTCTGTTCTGGTTTCTGGCCTTTGTGTTCCAGCCCATGTGTGGGTAGGTGGGGACCCTTTATCCATAACTAGAGAGAGAAGGGTCTGCTCCTTGTCTCTCAGTAACAAGGTGGGTTTAGTAGCATTGATTTTTCACACCAGAAGCAAGTTCCAGACATCTCTTTACCTGCTTTTAGAGAGCTCTCAGTCAGCAGAGGATAGCTGGGTTCTGATATAGCACTAGTCTATTTGAAGTTTGCCTTTAACACATTTCTGTGCTCAGCACGGTTCTGCAGTCTGTATTCCTCCCCTAGCTGTGAGCACTTGCAGTCTTTGCCACTTTCGGAAATAAATCCTGTATTCTGCTCTTGGCATTTAGCTTTTTTCTGCATCTCTCTGTCTCTGCCAGATATTACTGATGGTGACGCAGAAGAAACGGATATTAATGTCACAGAGAAAGCTGCCTTCCAGATCCGACAGTTTCAGGTGAGTACCACTCTGTGCTGTGAGTGTTCCAAAGCACTGGTGATTCTGGCAGAAAACGTTGCTTGCTCTCTGCTGCTTGACCACAGGCTTGAGTGTGTGATAGCAAATGTGACACTGATTCACTCTCAGTTCAGAAGTTTCCCGTCCCTAAGGAAGGTTTCTTCAGGGTGCTGTGCAGAGCTGGATTGAAGTGCACATGTATTCAAAGGGTCCTTCAGTGTAGCATAAACTCAGCCAAGTATTGTACAGGTCACACTGTGATGTGATGATGATGTTGACGATCATCATGTTGATGATGATGACGACCCTATGAGGGCCTCTGTGTAAGAACTCATAAAACCCAGTACTTGCTCTTTAGAAGAGTCCTCTTTTTACATTCATTCTTTGTCATTCTCCTTGTTGCTGATTCTTTTATCTGCTGCAGCTTCTGGTTATTTGCTTCTTAAAATGGCCCTGCAACAAGCATGCAGGCTCAGGGCCTCTGCCTTTCCTTCCCATGATCAGAGGTCCCTGGTGAACCAGTTCAGCAGTGCTGAAGATGACTTCAACTCCAAGGAAACGCAGTCACTCATCACAGTTCTCTCCACTTTGTCCAGACTCCTGGATCCAACCTCTCAGCAGGTACTTGACAGCCTTCCTGTGGTGGCAGGGATGGATGTCATGTGTGTGTCATGGGTGTGAGAAGATGATGATCAGATTGGTCTGACATCTGAGGGCTCTGACATGCGTGCATATTCTGCCTTCTCCTGCAGATCACACCATGGCAAAGGGACAGTTTTGTTACATTGTCAAGCATTTAAGACATTAGGAAGAAATTCTTTACTGTAAGGGTGCTGAGGCACTGGCACAGGGTGCCCAGAGAAGCTGTGGCTGCCCCATCCCTGGCAGTGTTCAAGGCCAGGTTGGACGGGGCTTGGAGCAACCTGCTGTAGTGGAAGGTGTCACTGCCCATGGCAGGGGGTTGGAGCTGGATGAGCTTCAAGGTCCCTTCAACCCAAACCAGTCTGTGATCCTATGATTCTCCTGTCACACACCTGCACAGTTAAGAACACTTTGTTTTCCCATCCCACTCCTGCACATTCTGATTCTGTCTTTGGATTCCTGGAGTCTGAATGACTTATTTGCTTGAGCAGGGACTGCTAACAGAGCCTGGTTTTGGCACAGCTTCCGCATGAGAATGGAGGCAAACAAGGCCAGCAGACTTGTGACGAGTCCAAATTGGCTAGGTGCCTCATGCCTTCCATGCAAGGAGGCATTTTCTAAATGTGCCCCAATTTTACAAGATAGGGACTGCTCTAAAAGTGTGCCAGAAGTCTGGAGTCATCATTCACCTTAAATTAAATGGAGCTGTTACTCTATCCAAGGGAATGTATAGCCATTCCCCTGTCCTGGATCTCAGCTTTTCACTTGTTAGCAGGTTAAGTGTCCCCTGTGGAACTTCACAGGGCATGGCTGAGTGTCTTTCTGCCAGGAGGAGTCTCTTCTCATCTTTGTTTGCTGTGTTTCATTGTTTTGCTTTATTATTATTAGTAATAGTAGTAGTAGTGTTAGTTTTGTGCTTTGAATCCTGTTTCAAAGCCATGATCTGTTTTCTCCCCTTCTACAGTTCCTTCAATTCCTGACCTGGACAGTCAAAGTTTGCAAAGAAAATACTCTTGGTAAGTAAGCTTGGGGGAGCATGTTTAGATGTGATGTGTCAGATATTAGACCCTTAGATGCTCTGTTGTCTGTCCTGTTTTTGCCTCTTTGTTACAGATACATTTAGGTCTCATTCTGTGACAGATTGCCATGACACTGTGGTTATTAGCACAAGTATTGAGGAAGAAACTCTATAATCTCTAGAAATAGTGTTGCTGAAGAAAGAAAAGCCACTTACTTGAGTTTTCTCTCCTGTTATTTAGCACTTCAGTTGCTCAAATCAACAGATTTATACCCTGGAAAGACACTACTCTTGCCAGAGTTTGTCTTGTGCTTCTGGTCATCATTTTTCTATGAGCTGAGGATTCCAGTGTGCCATACTTCCCCTTGCAATGTTATATGGGATGCCCAATGTTGTAAATTGTGCTTTTGTAACTATGGTGTTTTGATGGGATTTTCACCTCCTGAGTGGTGTTTCTGGGAATGCAGACTGTTAAATTCACACTGAATCCGAGGCGTTCCCTCACTGGATGTCTGATGTTCCTAAATAGCTAGGGGAGCTCTGCACCTGGTAATGGGCTGTGTTCCCTTCCCCACAGAGGATATCTCTTGCTGCAAGGGTTTGCTGTCTCTGCTCTTCAGCCTCCATGTTCAGTACAAGAGCCCGGTCGGTCTGCTGCGTGAGCTTGCACAAGACATCCATGCTTGCCTAGGAGATATAGATCAGGTATGATGCAGAAGCAGCCTAACTCCTCATCACTTAGTGCTATCAGGGCAGACTGAGTGCATCTCTGGTGCAAACTGTGTGACAGCAACTAAAGATTTACTCACCAGAATTTTTTTTCTCTCCAATCAGGACATAGAACTGGAGAGTCGGTCCCACTTTGCCATAGTGAATGCCAAGACTGCAGCCCCTACTGTCTGTGTGAGTCAAAATAGTGTGTATGGAACAACCTGTAGTGTCCAGGGCTGCTCTGCTACCAGTGGTTTGTAGATGCCTGTTACGCCAAACTCTTCCAAAAAACTGTTTTGTTATTGGTGTTCCTGTGTTTAGCTGCTGGTTCTGGGTCAGGCGGATAAAGTCCTTGAAGAGGTGGATTGGCTTATAAAGAAACTCACCAGTCTGGGATCAGACACATCAGGTAATACAAGTGTTTCTGTTCTTAATATTACACCTCTGTTAAAAACAGATGAAGATAGAGAGTAAAAAGATGTGGAGATTTTGAAGCAGCATCATCTGAGGGCAGGTTAAACTCTCCCTTGAGCTGGTTCCACATGAACAATGTAAGACAGTGTTGTCACAAAGTCCCTCAAGTGATTACTTTTCCTGTTCCACACTGGCACTTTGTGCACCAGACACAGAGGTGGTCTTTTGTGCCTCCCATCTGCATAACTGGATTCACTAGACACACATTCACAAGTTATTCATCTCTTTCTTCTAGAAGAGTCTTCTCAAGCATCAAACCAAACCCAGGCTCTGGAGAAAGGTGTAATTCTGCAGCTGGGAACTCTGCTGACAGTTTATCACGAGCTGGTACAGACAGCACTGCCTGCAGGGAGCTGTGTGGACACGCTGCTGAGAAGCCTCAGCAAGACATATGCAATTCTCACCTCCCTCATCAAACATGTGAGTGCTGCTGTGCTGACAGTGGGCTGGCTGGGATCTGAAAACTTCTTCCCTTTCTGTTGCAGCACGCTCAAAGTGACCCCTGGCAGTAGCTGTGCTCAGGGCTGAGCTGCTGGTCTCTTCCAGGCGTTGAATCCCTATTCCATTGGCTTTCACGCCCTCAATTTCATGACCTTTCTGAGCAGCAATAATTGTGTTGGTGGAGATAAAGGAAAGCTTCTCTCCAGCTGAATTTGGCCATGCATGGCTTGGAGTGGCTCCTCCCAGTGTATCTTGTAGGTTCCTCTGCACGCAGCTGTGTGCCACACTGAGGGCACTAGTGGTGTTCTTAACAGTGCTCAGCAATCCTGCCCCTGCCTCTCATTCCCATCTAAGGCTCGAAGCATTGGACATGGGGGAACTGGGCCACAAGAACAGGCCAGTGGGGCTGGTTTGAGACAAGGTGGTGAATGCCATAGAGCTCTGGAATGCAGACATGGCATTTGGGTTATAGCAGCCACTGGGGAGGATAGTTCTTGCAGATCCTGCCCTCCCCACTGTGCCATTTGGTGAGCTGCTTTGAGCCTTTCCTGGAAATACAGGCTGCAGGATGGGAGCAGCATCCCTAGAAGAAACTCTCTCATGTTTTTCTTGCAGTATATCCAAGCTTGCCGCAACACTTCAAATACCATTCCAGGAAGGCTGGAAAAGCTGGTGAGTGTGAGCCAATTGCTGGAGGAAATAGCTCATTGCCTTGAGTTAGGAGTAACACCGACCTCTCTGCTTCCTTCTTTGCAGGTGAAGCTCTCAGGTTCCCATTTGACCCCACAATGTTACTCATTCATTACTTATGTACAGGTATGGCCTAAATTAACAAGCAAAATCACAGTCAGTCAGTCTGATACCGAGTGGTATATCAGCTGCACTGCATGGGCACCTTTGGGGATTATTAATCTTCTTCACATGACTTGAGTTTCTTATAGTTCAAGCTTTACTGTGTCAAATAATAGTATAAGACGTTTCAGCACCATTGGGACTGAGCGTGCTGATTTCTGCTTGAGCAGGGAAGGAAGAGTGTTTGAAGAGCTGAGGTTTAGTTTGGTGGGAGTTTTTTTGATGAGATTAATACTGCTTTTAACCACAATGGCAAATAAAGGTCAAGAACACTGCAGTCATCACAGTGTAAAGTGATGTGGGTGCCAAAGACTGCAGTGCTGAAGACTGGATTTAGCTGCTTGAAGAGGAATTGGGTACGTGAGTGAGGACCACAGGAACTGTACAACAGGCATGTTGGGGAAGCTGCGTCTTCTCACATGCATTTCTGAATGTATAGATCACGAAATTAGTTTTTCTTTCCTTCTTTTTTTGAGATTTCATTTTGAGCTTCTTAATTCTGTATTTCTTGTATCACCACCTTTCTCTCATCAAGCTAGTAATGCTGTTAGCTAGTCAAAGCAAAGACTTCTCTGGCCCTTACTTAGCTGGCCTTTCTTCCCTGCTTACCTTCTAATGCCATCTCTTTTGGCATCCTCCCTCAGAACATCCACAGTGAGAGTTTAAGCTTTGCAGAAGAGAAGAAAAAGAAGAAGAAAGAGGCTGAATCTGCTGCAGTCTCCACAGTCCTGGTAAGATGGACTTACTCTCCATTAGCACATGGGCTGCAGTTGAACTTGTCATCATACCTCAAGGTGTGTGTTACCTGAAGTGGCTTCTTAAAGATCACCAATGACAAATTGTCATTTGGGCCTTTAAGTGAAAATCAAATTGAATCTGCCTTAACTTCAGAGAGAAGTCTAAGGGAACCCAAGCAAACGTTATAAAAACCACCCACACAATAACAACAACAAAGCCACCTTCACTAAATACAGCCTAAAAGCTCACAGACATGAAACAAAGGCCAACCCTGTCATGTTCATTGTTCTAAATCTGATCTATCCCACTTCGTTCTGCATTTCAGGCTAAGGTGCTTCGAGAGACCAAGCCCATCCCAAACCTGATTTTTGCAATAGAGCGATACGAGAAGTTCCTTATCCATCTCTCCAAGAAATCAAAGGTAAGGTAAAGCAGAGCTCTTCTCTGACCAGAACTCAGTGGGATCAGTGGCAGGGGAGAGGTTATAGCTGGGCTGCCTTTTAAAGTCTCTATTAATGCTCAAGGATCTCACACTTCTTGCAGCCTTTGCCCAAGCTCCTGGCCCACTGAATTGCTACCACAGTGGTACCAGCAGGTGTCAATGGCAATAGTGCCTATGACCTGACCTCAGATGGTTTCTGGTTGAGCAGAAACTTCCACAGCTTCCTTTACCCCCTTTTCCCCAGCCTGTCTATAAGCAGGAGAGAAATGTACCACGATGAGGTACTACATAAGAGTAATCACTTAGCTTTTAGGAAAACAAACGGGCCACTGGATCACATGGGAGCAGGTGGGTTTTCACCTACCTTTTGCTTCAGTCCTGTGTTCTTGCTGTGATGGACTCAGTCCCAGTGCTGTGACTAGGCAGGGTTGAAAACTAAACAAAGATGCTGCTGGCATGTCCTCTCCCCCTGGTTTCACCTTGGTTTCTGCAGGTGAACTTGATGCAATATATGAAGCTAAGCACCTCCAGGGACTTCCGCATCAATGCATCCATGCTAAACAGCACGCTGCAGGAGCACAGCACAGAGGATGCTGAAAACGAGCCCGACAATGACCAGGTCAGAACTCATTTAGCTGCTTTTACCACAGCTTTACCCCTCTTCTAAGGCCAACTGTCTGCAGTACATGTGAAATCAGGAAATCTGTATCAGTGAGAGCTAACCCAGGGAAGACAAGAGTGAACAGTGTGGCTATGATACCCAGCACTCCAGCCCTCTGCCTTGAGTGACCTTTATTTCCATGCACCAGTTGTCTGTATCTCTGGGCTTAGGGAAGTGACACTGTCCTCAGCAAGCAGAGGGGTGTCAATGTTACCTCTGAGGACCTACTGCCTGGCCAGGATCAAATGTTTGTGCATGATGCAAAGTGGTTTTGCATCCAGGTTGACTTCTGTAGATAAACAGCTGGCAGGACAAACACTGCAAAGCATCATAATCCTCAGACCCATTTTTACTAGATAGTGCTGGTGAAGGTAAACACAACCTGTGCTGGATAAAAGGAAATAAGCAATTTACTTAACTGATTGTCCAGGTTTTTATTGGTGGTTTTGTCCGTACTTTCCTGAGTGTTTCAACAAACCAAAACCCAGCACAAGCGGTCCCTGTCCTGTGCTGTTGAAAACTCGTCTAAGTTCCAGTATGAATTGAGGAAAGTCCACAGGGAAAGTCTCGGTGAGTGAGGGGAGTCCCATATTCAGGCCATATTGTTAGGAGGAAAAAGAGTTAAATCCTGTTGTGCACATCCAGTTTCTTGCTTCAGCTAAACTTTCCCTAATCTATCACACACAATCACAGTCTGTGCTTCTTTCTCCCTCCCCTCTCCAGAGCAACACAGCAGAGCAGACAGATGAGAACCAAGAACCCAAAAAGAAGAGACAGCGAAGAAAATGAAGCTTGGGGTTGCTGCTACTGCCTCCTTCCACAGTGCCTGGTCTGATTTGGAGAACTGCTTGTATGGAGAGCATGGGTCATTGTTTCTGTTGCCAAATACTTACCACTTCTTCCTTCATGGCTGTGCAAGCATGAGTGGCCCCTGTCTCGGGTTTTATAGCTGGCTACTGCTCTTAGGAGCGCCTCTGCTCTTCTAATGTGCTGCTATCAACATCATCCTCCCCAGGAGCATCCCTTCTGACAGCAAAAAAGAAACAGGGTGACCAGGATCAGTCCCTGCCAGCCTCCTGAAGGCCAGCTGGGCTCTGGCACGCAGGCTGGACACTTGTCATTGTGGCTGTCTGGCGTCATCACTTCTTCTCCAGTGAACCTTTGGTTATTTCAATTAGCTGATAGATATCCAGAGCTTCTCCTGGAAGACAACGGGACAGTCAGTTCCCTGTATGCTGCAGTACACTCAGAGCCTGTGTAACATGACAGCGACCGTCACGATTTGCTTTAGTTCAGTGCGTGTAGCACAAAAAGCTCTCAATTTATTCCAGCTTGTTTTGGGTGGTGGTGTGAAAGCAGGAACCAGCACCAGTAGGGAGCCGGAACCATGAACAGTCCTGCTGTGGAGTGGAAATTGCTGCTGGCACCTCTCCAGGAAGCAGAGAGGAGACAGCATCCTCAGGCAAAGCGGGTTTTGCTGTTAGGTTTCTGTTGCCCCTTATGTGATGCACTTGTTTAATTTGCCTTGTTCTTGGTGAGAACAGAAGGGCCCGTTTTTGCCCACATAACACGAATATTGTTACCAAAAGCAACCTTTGTCTGTAAGGCTCCTAATAAAGGTGGAGTGTCTGATGTGTCCAATGACAGAATGACTGCTTATGCCAAGTGCTCCATGCTGAGGAGGGTTGTGCAGAGAGCCTTACAGAGCGGTTGGCCCACACAAACACCACTCACCTTGCGGGATGCCGTACTTCTTCTCCATCCCGGTTGGATTTGATGGCGTTGTGCAGCTCATGGTCACCTCCTTCCTTAAGCACTGGTCAATATCCACCGTGCTGAAGAAAGCCACTGACTGTGGCAGGTCCTGGAGGCCCAGTTTGTAGGCAAACATGCACCTGCAAGAACAAGAGACCCAGCACATCACCCTCAGCCTTGTCACACCCGGCTCTGAGCAGCCACAGCTTCACTGGGCAGGTTACTGTGCACCCATGCCACTCAGGAGCTGCAAAACAAGGTGCTTTTAAGCACTGGGTAGCAGGAGGGTCAAGTAGTGCTGAAGTGGATGTGGGAGGAACAGAGTTACTGCACTTTGAGCCTCCTCATAGAGCAGGAAGAGCCCAGCCCTTCACTGCTGGCTAATCCTCCAGGCAGAGCAGAGGCTGGATTTTCCCAGCAGGAAGCCCTGTGCTTGCAGAATCCGGCACAAAGGCAGGAGCCTCGGGGTGTCTGCCCCGCTGTGCCCTCTGCACTGGCACAGGAAGGCTGTTTGCTCTATCCCTGCCTCACACAAGAGAAAACAGCCAGGGTTTGGCCAGCTCCCATATAACCAAACACCCCACAGCACTGGGAAGGGGATTTGGCTGTGTCAGAGGCAACTGAAGAGAGCCCTTTGAGGTCAAGAGCTTATCTTTGCAGGGGGCAGGGAAGCAGCAGGAATACCCCATGCTGTGGAAGGGGCATCAGTGCTGCTGCTCACAGCAGAGACAAGGCATTGCTTGAAGGCCATGGGGAGACAAGGGGTGGGAGTTCAGTCAAGGCCAAGGACTGCTGCCACACAATGGCCGCAGACCTGATGGGAGCAGGAGGTGATGTGCTTGCATCCCAGCAGAGCAGAATGATAGACACCATCTCTGCAGGAGCCAAAAGCTGACACTATCCCCCTCCTGCCAGCACATTATCCCTGGAAAAGAAAGCAGAGCTCCATCGATAGCCACCCACATCACGCATGAAGGAATTACAACCTGCAGCACTGCCAACATCCCTTAAGCAGAAACAAGCTGCTCTGCACCAGCCTGCTGCAGGCACAGTGTCTGCTGCCACCCCAGTCCCTGTCCCACCTCGGTGCTCAGCGCCAGGGTCACATCTCACCTCGTGAGGAGGTTGGTGATCTGCAGGGCCAGGGCTGCCCGGTACCGATCCTGCTGCTGCACCAGGTAGCGCACCTCGTCGTGGATGCTGATGCAGAAGCGCCCATTGATGTCAAACTCCTCGAAGAGCCACTTCATGGCAACCAACATGAGGTGCAGGTAGTCAACAGCCGAGCTCTGCACCACCCAGTTCACTCTGCTGGTCAGGAACTGGTGAAAGGAAACACAGATGGATGCTGAGACAGCACTGGGGTGCAGATAAAGGTGTTCTCCTGTGAGAAGTCAGTTTAACTCAGGGCTGTTGGCTGGCATGCAGACAAAAGGGGCAATGGATTTCCTGCATGGCTCTGACAGCCTCCTGGGTCTGCAGCATCTAAGAGCTGAACACAGGGTCACTCAGCAGCACAGAGCCCGCATCCTTACCTCCCCCTTGGCCACGGCGGGCTCCAGGGCCCTGCTGATGTGACAGCCCAGCACCGGGGTCTGTGGGGAAGGGGATAAGGCGATGCTCTCCAGCTTGTTGAACATCTCTGACTCCGTGCCTCCAGCCCAAACTCTCTGTTCCACCACGTTCCACTTCTTCCTCCGGGACCTGGCAGAGCAGAGCGGAGCAGTGCTGGAGGTACAGCAGGAGGCTGCAGGCCGTTTGACAACCTCAAACACTGCCCCAAGTCTGGAGCAGCCGGACGAGCCCCTGCAGCCTCCTGCTGCTCATTGGAGAGACCGAGAGTCTCGAGAGCCCCAGATCAAACCTGCTCTACCCTGGGGGAGCAGGAAGAGAGAATCAGGACTATACAGCCCCACAGGGGCTGCAGCTCCCTCCGCCTCTCACCCCAGTGCCACGAGAGCCATGCACGATCCAAGCTTCTCACCCCTTTGTGGCTTCTTTCTGGATGCGCTGGACATCCTGTGCTGACACTGATCCATCCTCCGCCCTGTCCACAGCCAGCTCCAGCTTATTCACCAGCCACTCCCCATCCTCAGAGAGGTGAAACCTGGAAGGGACAAGCACCCTATGGTATCCTATGGGAACACCACCACCATCCCCATCCCTGCTCACCCTCGGGGGCAGCACCCACCTCCGGACACCCTTGGTGACTGCATACATCTGCTGAGCCTTCTCCCGTGCCTGCTGCTGCGTGAGCCGATGGTTGAACTGCATCAGCAGCCGCTCAGCGAAGGGCTGCCCGGCCCCATAGATGCGCCCATAGTTGAAGACCTTGGCATGCTCCCGGCTGATGCCCACCGTGGCGGCTGTTTTGCTGTGCAGGTCTGTGCCGTTGCTCTTCTTCCCCTGCAGAGTCATCCACCCGAAGGCAGTGCAGCCTGTGGGGAGCAGAGCAGGGCTTAGGCACTGAATGGGGCCAGGCTTGGGGGTCACCCCACAGCCACCACCAGCCCCATCTTACCGTGCATGCCCGCGAAGTGTGCCTCGCCCAGCACAGCGGCGATCCACAGCTCCTGCGAATCCACGTCTGCGCCCACCAGGGAGTAGCCAGGAGGCACCTGGACCATGGCTTTGAGCTCGCTGCCCACCCGGTCAGCCTGTGGGACACAGCACAGCACAACCCCTGCATGGCCCTGTCCTCCTCGGTAGGACAGGAGCACAGCTCCTTCTGCCTGATCAGCATTCCCCATGCACCTAAATCGTGCTCCCAAAGTTAAAGCCGGGTTTAGCACACGTATGAGGGGCATCACCCACTTGGTTACTCCCCCAGGTTTGTTGAAGAAGAGGAGGTTGGGGAAAGGCAGAAACCAGTGCTTTGGTGTTTTCTTCTCCTTTTACCAAGCGGTGAAGCTCTGAAGCCTTTGCTGACTCCTCTCCCACAGCCAAAGCGCATCAGCAAGAGAAGGGCCCCAGCACCTCAAAGCCCAGCATCCAGCCCCAACTCATTTCCCACCAGTCCGACACGCACAGAGGGAGCCCCCGAACACACACACACACACACACATCCCCACATCACCCCACAAGGACCCGAGCTGTACCCGTGCGTTGCTGGCCGTCAGCCACGTGGGCTCCACTGCCCGGCGAGTGATGGTCCCTGCGGTCACCACCTGCGGCAGGATGGCTCCGTAATCATCCTCTTCATTATAGTCAGGATGCCTGGCACAGAGGTGAGGGTGAGCATTACCCTGCAACAGCCCTCCCAGAGCAGTGCAGAGGGGACCATGGTCCCAGCCAAAGCTGTTCCTCCCCCTACCTGGTCACGACGCGAGGCAGATCCCCTTTCTTCAGCCACACCACCATCTGCGAACTTGGGGGGACACACGGCAGGTGAGATGCTGAGCCCCACACAACCTCCCCTGGCCACAACGCAGCCTCCATCCACAGGGATGCTGTGATCCGGATGGAAGCAGCTCTCACCTGATCCGCTTGTGAGCGTTCCTCCAGAACGAGATCATTTTGTTGATCTCCAGGGCCCTGGTCCCATGTGTGCGGCCCACAGCAGCCCGCAGGGTGCCGTCCTCCATCTGCGGCAGGAAATCCTTGGCAAAAGGGCTGCCCACGTTGTTCTCATTCCCGTCCTTTAGCAGCGAAAGAGGAGCCATGTTTCAGGATGCCACCAGTCCTTATCAACAAAGGTCTGTGCATCCTCCTGCCCCAGCTACAGAGATGCATTTCCACCACCCAAATCCCATGCGACAAGACCACAGGGGTCCCAGGAGTGCTGCAGTGACAGGCAAGGGGACACAGCTGTGCAGCAGGACCAGGGAAGGTGGGGTGCAGGGTGGCCAGGAATAGCCCCAGGAGCACCCAACTTGCCTTGTGAGGCAGCTTGAAGAACCAGCACCCGGGGATGTTGACGTCGTTGTAGGGACCATTGCCATGGTGGTACGAGGGCTGGCTCCTTGGCTGCCCCGGCTCGCACAGCTCAGGCATCTCCTCCTGCAATCAGCAATGCGAGGTGATGCTGGGAACACTCCCAGGCATGGCAGGAGGGGGAAACAGAGGAAAGAGGGCCCAATCCATCACCACATCCCACAGGAAACCCCCTTTTACCTGCACCAGGCTCTGGTCTGCACTACCCGTTTTCTCCTCCATGTCCAACTCCAGCTGGCTCAGCTCCTCTACCTGCAGCAGACAGACCATGGGGAAGCCAGGTCAAACACCAGCTCTCTGGTGATTTAACAGGTATTAAAGGAAACCTACTTCCAGCCCCTGGAGCCACACATGGGGCTGGTTTTCACAGGCACACACAGGAAGAAGGGCAGCCCCACATCTCCCTCCCACTCCCTCTATCCCTTCCTTTACCTTCTGCCATATCGTGCTGTCATCCATCACTGGCAGCTCATCCTCCATAGCACCCTCCAGCCCCTGGGGCCGCTCCTTGCCTTTCTCCACGCAGTGCTTCCTGTACAGGCTCTCAATCACCCTGGCACAGGAGAGGGCAGAGTTTGCACACACAGAGGTCCCAAAGCTCCAGGGCAGCACCCAGGGAGCTCCCAAACCCCTCAATGGGGGAGCCCCACCTTGGCACCCCACTACATCCCCCTTACCTGTGCGGGCAGGAAGGACCCTCCGCTTCTGATGGGGCTGCTGGCAGGTTGTCCCGCCGCCCTGGCACCAGGTAGCCCCATCCATGCTTGTCCGAGTAATGGAGGGGGAACCCATCCCAGACCAGGCGCATCAGCTTCGGGGTCACCCTCATCTGCAGGCTGATGAGGCTGGGTCCCGGCACCCATCCTGGCTCCCCAAGGCGCAGGCACAGCTTGCGGTACCAGCTGGGGAACAGCAGGGATGGGTCAGAGCATGCAGGGCAAGCCCTTGGGGACACCCATGGTCCTCAACTCACCCCGGATGTCCCGGCAGATGCTGCAGCCTCTTGGGTTGCAGTGTGACCGTCTCCTTCAAGCGCTGCAGGCAGACCTGGCTTGCAGCCTTCAGCTCCTCATCCTCGCCAGGGGGACCAGGGTCTGGTGGGGCAAGGAGGAAGAGCTGGCAAAGAGTCCGCTGTGCCACCCTGCTATGTGGCCCAGCATAGGGACGCAGGCTCGTGATGCTTCACACTATCAGCACGAGCAAACCATGTCCCTTCATCTGGGCACTGATGCGAAGGTGGCCCATGAGCATCCCTGGAGCATCCCTCATCCCCTGTGCTCACCCTCCTGCCACTCCTGTGTGGACCTCTCTGCACCCGTCGCGGCCAGGGAGGTTTTGCTGTTGCCATCCTGATCCTGATCCTTCTTCTTCTTCTTCACCGGATTCTTCTTCTGCTTAAACTCCTGTATGTCCCACTCGAGATCCCAGAGCCAGGGGTCATCCTTGTACCTGCCGACACACCTCTGTCACATCGCAGCTCTGCTCCTATCCCCAGCACCCACCCATAGCCCCACATGGTCTCCATCCTGTTAGGAGCAGGACCTGCATCCCCAGCCCATGGGTACCTGTCCTCATGCAGCAGCTGGCACGCATCATTGGCCAGGTTCATCAAGGACTTCTTCATCTCCTTCTGCAGCTCCTCGTAGATGCCCTGAGCATCATCCAGGTACCTCTTCCAGTTCCCATTGACTGGCAGGTAGGACACCCCCATCTCCAGCATCCCTGCAAATGTCACAGGGTGGGGGCACCTACAGTCCAATGTAGCAAGGAATTAGATGTCTGCTGGAGGTGATTTGCCCTATGACAGACACAAACGTGTCTTTACCCCACACAACCCTCAATGCTCTTCTCTTAAACCCATGAGGATTCCTGTATCTCCTGCCTGCCCTGCACATCAGCTGCTGCCCTAACACCCACCCTGTGCAATAACCCCAAAGCTATATCACTCTAACATGCCTCACTAAATCTGCTCACCTCCTCCTGCCACTCTGTGCTGCTTTTTACTCCTCCCCACTTACAACACAGGAATCTGAAGTCCCTCCTGAAAAGGGGTTCAGGGCCCCCCAGTCTCCTGCCACCACTCCAAGGATCAGAGGAGGCGTATTCCAACACCAGAGGGATCCCCCTGCAGCCCCTTGGCCACCACCAGCCAGAGCTGGGCGGCTCTCACCTCTCCATGAAGAGTGGCAGCTGCTCCTGGAACACCTCATGGGTGGCCTGGACATCACGGGCACAGTAAGACATCAGGTCCTGCGGGCACAGGCAGGTGAGGGCAAGGAAAGCATCCACCCCTGTGCCAGCACAGGGCAAAGCGCTGTGGGATGGGCACAGCTCCATGCACAGAAAGGGCAACAAAATGGGAATGACCCCATCAGCTCCTCCCACCCCGCTCCCATCTCCGGCTCCTGCTGCCTGTAGGGATGCTGGGATGGAGCACATCCTGTATAAAAACAGGCTAAGAAAGGTGGGGCTGTTCAGCCTGGAGAAGAGAAGCTGTGTGGAGACCTCAGAGCAGCTTCCAGTGTCTGAAGGGGGCTAAAAGGACACTGAAGAGGCACTCTTTATCAGGGACAAGGGGGGAATGAGTTCAAACTTGAGCAGGGGAAGTTCGGGTTGCATATAACAAAGAAGTTCTTTACTGTGAAGGTGCTGAGGTGTTGGCACAGGTTGCCCAGAGAAGTGGTAAATGCTCCATCCCTGGCAGTGTTCAAGGCCAGGCTGGACAGAGCCTTGGGTGACATGGTCTAGAGTGAAGTATCCCTGCCCATGGCAGGGGGCTGGAACTGAGTGATCTTAAGGTCCTTTCCAACCCAAACCATTCTGTGACTCTAAGGTCGCCCCACCTGGAAGTGATTCCTGATGTCGGCCATGGTCCCCTTCACAAAGAGCTCCCGTGCCTCCTTCTCCAGCGGCTCCCCGCCAACATAGAGAGCGTGCACATCTGCCAGGTTGTTGATGCTGCTGACGTGCACCCACTCCCATGACGTGATCTGTGCACACAGAGCAGGACAAGGACCACACAAGATCAGGCAAAGGATGCTGCTGCTGCTGCCCCATTTCAAACCAAGACCTCCTCATCCAGAACGCCCTGGGAGAGCTTTACCCATCAGAGCTGCTCCAACAGCTCCCTCTTTGCCAGTACAGAAGCAACTGGCCCCATTACAGGATCAAGCAGCCCCCTCCCGCTCACCGCCATCGGCTCAGCTCCCTTACTCACAGCTGGCCCCTCCATTTTGCTGCGTGTTTTCTTGATGTGCTGCTTGACCTGCTGCAGTCCTTTCCTCTTGCCGTGCTTGGCGGCCATCCAGAGGCTACGCTGGAAGCCCGTCAGCCCCGAGATGGCCATGTGCATGCTCATGGTGTCCAGGAAGCGCACCCGGGAGCCCTGGGAATGCACCGGGGAGGGAAGAGAGATGGTTTGGGAGATGCTGGAAGAGAAACGTGCTGCCAAACATCCTGCAGCTGCCAGCAAGCACTGCTCTCTTCCCTGTGTTACAGAGCTGCAAGACCCTATTGTCATCAAGGCAAAGCTTTTCATCAAGGCACCCCTCTTTTGAGAGCCAAGAGCACCCTCAGTGCAGGCTGTCAGCTGCAGAAAGGCTCCTGCCACACCCCCATCCGCACGCCTGCGGCCTCCAGCAACCTTATGGGGTGCAAGAATATCTCCCTATAAAGGGACCCCACCTCAGCCTGTTCTGCAGGACAAGGGAAGCACAACCCTGGGGAATCTGTGCAGAAGAAGATAACCCCAAAGTGCCAATGCAAATGATCATGCGGGTAACAAACAGCAGCTGAACATCAGGGTTACCTGGATGAGGTACTGCTCCTTGATGAACGCCCGGTCGAAGGCCACATTGTGCCCCACCACCACTCTCTCCGGCCAGTCCTGCCTCCCAGCGCAGCCAGCGCCTGCCGGGCTCTCCAGGGGAATGAGGTCGGCCAGGGTGAGGTGGCTGGACCAGGAGTAACGCTGCTCCAGCAGCCGCCGGCTGCACCACGAGTACCTGCGGGGGACACATTGCATCCCACAGCCGTAAGAAATAACACAGGTGCATCCACTGAGAGCAGGATCCCGCTCAGAGCAGGGAGGTGACTGACCCACGGACACACATCACACACCCCAGAGCCACACTTTTGAGGCTTCACTATTATCCCCACAAGCCAGAAGTGGTTTGCAGGAATCATAGAATAGTTAGGGTTGGAAAGGACCTTAAGATCACCCAGTTCCAACCCCCTTATCATGGGCAGGGACACTTTACACTAGACGCTGCCCAAGCTGTCCTTGAACACTGCAAGACATGGAGCATTCACCACGTCCTTGGGCAACCCATTCCAGCGCCTCACTACCCTTACAGTAAAGAGCTTCCTCCTTATACCCAATCTAAACTTCTCCTGTTTCAGTTTTAACCCGTTACCCCTTGTCCTATCACTACAGTCCCTAATGAAGAGTCCCTCCCCAGCATCCTTATAGCCCCCCTTCAGATACTGAGGTGTCCCCAGAGCCAGCATCACCGCTACCCCACATCTCACCACGCGTGCGGTGAGACCGCCACGGCCAGCGTCGGGCAGTGTCCATCAGCCACGCACACCTCCACGTCCAACACCACCGCCCGCTCCTCGGGGAAGTCAACAGCTTCCACCTGCCCGTCAGGGCCGTAGCGGGTCCAGCCGAGCTGCCATGCCCACTGCGCGGGCACGGGGGGCAGCTCGCACCGCAGCAGCTCGTTGGCCGCCTCCAGGTAGGGCAAGCTCTGCTTCTGCGCCAAGAGGCGGAAGTGCTCGTCGATGTTGCTCCCATACATGCGGGGCAGCTGCAGGTCCACGTCGGGCAGCGTGGAGGTCTCCTTGCCCCACAGGTCGTGGCGCTGCAGATGCTCCACGCTCCTTTGGATGTCCTCCGATGAGTGGTGCACGTGGGCCCCGCGGAAGATCTGCTCGTGGAGGGTCCTGGACAGCATCTGGATGTTGAGGGGGTTCATGCGCCGCTGCTCCTTGTCTGGTTTCTGGCTCGGGGTGTCCTCCGGCAGCGGGCAGCGGGCAGAGGAGCTGGAGGTACATCGCCGGGGCTTGGTGGCACAGCCCCGCACTGAGCGCCTCCACAGCAGACGCCTCATCCTGCCCGGCCCTGGGGATGTGCCCCCAGCATGGGCTGGAACTGCAGGGAGGGCAACAGTGAAGGGTGAGCTCAGCGCTGCTGAGGATGCCCCGCACCCCCCACCCATCCCAAGGCATTCACACCGTGCAACAAGTCCTTGCATACACACCCCCCTTATACAGCCAAGCACCCCCTTACTCAGCCATACCCCTCCTTACACAGCCAAGCACCCCCGTACTCAGCTGAGCACCCCTTTATACAGCCGGGCACCCCCATACTCAGCCGAGCACCCTCTTACACAGCCATACCCCTCCTTACACAGCCGAGCACCCCCATTCTCAGCCGAGCACCCCTTTATACGGCCGAGCACCCGCATACTCAGCCCCGCACACCCGCACAACCACGCACCCCGCTCCGCACACCCGTACCCGCTCCCGCCGCACGCCGTCCGGAACCGGGCCAGGGGGCGGATCCAAACCGCGGCGCCCGTGGGAGCTTCCGGCCGCGCTGACGTCCCGTCCCGTCCCGTCGTCCCCCGCCCCCCCCACCGGGCCGCTCTCATGGTACAGTCCGCCGGGCGTCGACCGAGTAGGGCGAGGAGGATCCCTGACGCAGGGGCGGCCGCGTGGCCTAATGGATAAGGCGTCTGACTTCGGATCAGAAGATTGCAGGTTCGAGTCCTGCCGCGGTCGAAGGGGAGCGCAGTGGGAAGCTGCCTGTTTTGCTCCGCCCGCCCGTGCCGTGCCCTCTGGGCGGGAACCGACGGTGGTACGGGGCTGCTGCTTCCCGTTACTGAGGTCACTGTACGCAGCCGTCGTGTTTTGCATCGTGTTCAACTGGAGAGGATTAAACGCGGAGTGCGGCTGTGTACGTGGAGCTGGAGGCCGACTGCGGTTGAGACACGAGTGGGGCGGTCACAGCCACAGCCGTGGGGACCGGCAGTGCGGGGTCCGGTCTACGCCACCCATCAAGCTCCGATGCCTCACGGGTCGGTGCTGAGCGGTGGGGTGCAGGGTCCCCTTGCCCGGCATGCGTGGGGACAGCAGCGGCAGTGAGGCACTGGTGGGGATAACTCGGTGCGTGGCTGGAGAGCGAAAGGTGACGGCAGGGTGCGGGTAACAGGCCATAGGGTGCGGGGAAGGGGCTGCGGGATGCAGTGGAGGGGACCAAGAGGTGGGTGCGGGCTCTCTGCCCTCCGCATGGACTCCTGTGCCCGGGAAGGCGGCTCCCGGTGGAGCACAACGTGCCCGTGGCGTTGCTGGGTGCCGAGCCGTGCCAGGCCGAGCCGTACCGCGCCGTGCCGAGCCGCCAGGTGGCGCTGCGGGCCCGCCGGTGCCGGCCGGGCCGGGCCGGGTCCCCCGGGGCCAGGGCCGTCGGGGCGCGGGTATCGCTCCCGCCCCATCCCTGCCCGCGCTGTCCCGCAGGGCACCGGGCAGGGGGCACTGGGGCCTACGACCCCCGCCTCGACACCCCCGGTCCCTGCGGAGCTCCAAACCCCGGGTGCACCCCCCTAAATCCACGCCTCTCCCGTCCCTCGGGGTGCAGGGTTGGGGGGGGGGCAGCTATATCCCCTCTGCTCCGGGCAGGCAGCACCAGCACGGCGGAGGGGGGGGGCGTAGTGAGGAACGCACAGACACACCACAATGCTGTTTTCTGCAGCTTCGAATGCATCTCGCAGCCCCTGGGGCCTCCCAAAATCCCCACTGCTCGCCAGCCTGAGATCCAGTTGTGTGGACAGCGCTGCACCCTGTTTCGTGCAGCAGCAGAAGATATCCGCTGCCTGAGCTTTGGGGGATACAGGCCTATGGGGTATCCCCGCGCTCAGTCCCCCATTCTGGTGGCTTGAGGTTTCCCGGTCTTGCAGCAGGAGCTGGGGGTGCGGAGCCAGCGGGGAGGGATGCTGCGGGGCTGGGGTGCTCGGGGTAGGAGAGAAAAAGCCATGAGCTGCCCTGGGACGAAGCGAGGAAGGGTTTGGGGACCCCCTGCCCTTGGCTGGCTGTGAGGAAGGACCCGATTGCGAGGGACTTGTTCTTCCCTTCGATACGTTGCGTTAACGCTGATCTCCTCTCGCTTGGGGTCTTTGATCTCTTTCTTTTTAGCTCGATCGCAAAACAAATGAATAATAATGATAAAAATATGCACAAAGCAGCCCCATTTAAAAAAAAATTTTAAAAAATCCCCCCTTCAAGCGAAAAAAAATATAAATAATAATAATTCTCCCTGAAATTATTCACGTTGATGTTAATGACAACGAGCCCGTTGCCTTGTCCGCAGCAGGACCGGCTGCCTGTTCCTCACCCCGGTGCGGGCAGGGAGGTTCGGCAAGGCAAAAAGCAATAAACCACCACCATAAAAAAATCCGAAATAGCCTAAAAAAGCTGCTGTTTCGTCAGGGCTGATTGCAATGCATCAGTCGGGATGAGGTGCGTAAGGTCTTCTGGGTTTTTTTCCCCTAGGCTCTTTGTCTGTTTGTCTTTCTGTCGGGGACACATCCCCATCCCGGTGCGCCCCGTCGGGCTCTGGTACAAGCCGTGGGAGATGCGATATTCACACACACACACATCGCCTTAGATACCCCTTTCCTCGCCGGAGGCGCGGTGCTGCCGGTCGGATAATGGGGCGGTGGGACTTTGTTTAACCCCGTTGCCCCCGGGGCCAGGGGTCAAGGGCTTCCTCTTCCCCCTGGGGCATGGCGAAGAGGCCGCCGCTCGCAACGGGAGGACCGCTGCGGGAAGGGAACGGGCTGCGGCCGCTGCTCCCCCTCTCCCTGCCGCGGCCCTACCGGTGCGACCAGCGTGGGACCCCGTGAACCCCCATCGCTTCCCGACAGCGAGACGCTGAGGCGAGCTCCGGGTGGTGTTTTGGGATATCAGGGGGTGGCCAAGCATCAATCCGAGGCATGGGGGAGATGCGGAAAGCGGCCCCTGCCCTCCAGCATCCTTCAGATCTGCCAGTTTGCTCCCCAGCTCGAGCAAGACCTTTTTAACGGGGAGCCGGTTTTAACGGGGTTTTACCCCTTCTCCGCAGGCAGAGGTATCTCAGCCGCCCGTCCGGGAGCCAAGAAACGGGAGAAACGGACAATTTTTATAGGTGACGTACGGGCTTACGTGGGAATCCATGCCCAGCACCGCTCTTCCAGCTTTTTTTTTTTCCTCCTGAAATAACCCTTCCCTGCAGCTCGTAACCCCCTTTTCCCGCTTACACCCCCATTTCCAAGCTGGGGCTGTGGGAGACGAAGAAGGAAAAGGGAAAAGAAAAGCAGTTCCCAGTATCCCGCTATTTTCCTGCTCGGGAAATGAGCCCCGGAGCTCCCGAAGTGAGCGATGGAGAGGGAGAAGGGGAGGCGGGCTGGCGCCGGCTCCGAGGTGGAGGGGTCGGAGGTGGGATGGAGATGGGGGGAGACATGGGGGGATCCTCCTTTTCGGGATTAAGGGAGAACCGGCGAGGGAGGGAGGCTGGCGGCATCGCGGGCATTCGAGGTAAGTCCCCCTCCTGTGGTATCGGAGCCCAGGAGCTGCTGGCACGGGCGGTGCCGGCGCTGCGGGGTAGGGAGGATGCTTTTGGAGGAGTAAAGGAGCCCTATCAGGGGGGGTACCAAGCCCAGAGCCGGATCCTGCGAGCGGTGAGAGGCCGGGGCTGCTTTGGCGGCCGCGGCTCCGGGGGAGATCGGTTCCAGTTATTGCGGGCCGGGGGTGCAGGCAGCCCTGCCGGCGCCCTCGGGACCTGGCCGGGGTCCCCCTGGGGCGAGCGGCCCACGGAGCCCGGTCCCGGCCCCCAGGGCTCCTCCCGTGCGTGTCTCAATTCGCTCAGGCTTGACTTGGCAATAAGCTCTCTCAATAGGGTGACAATAGAGCCCCGGTGGGACCCGAACAAAGAATTTGAAAGTAGTTAAATTGCAGGACACGTCCAGGCTGGGTGCTTGAATTGAAGAAAAAAAGGGGGGGGGGGGGGGGGGGGGAAAAAAAAGGAAAAAAAAAAAAGAAGAAAAAATTGGGAGCCAAGTAAAAGGAGAAGGACTTTTCTTTGGGGTGGTGAGATAGTGTTCAGGGTAAAAGTTGGTTTGGCGTCTTCATTTCAGCGACAATGGAGCAGAGCTAATTCAATAGGAAACGCGGGGATTTTATAGTGAAAAGACCGCGGGGTTACACAGGAGTTAAGCTCTTGTGAATTAATTATTAGCGCAAATAAACTGGGGGGGGGGGGGGGAGGTGGGGAGTGCTCGGGGGGGGGGGTTGCAATTTCTTAATATTCTCCTTTTCGTGTTTAACGACAATGCCATCGGGTTTGCGACTCTGGGTGAGCGAAAGGATTCCTCACCCTCCCCGCGACGAGGAGAAGACGCTGGTTTTGTTCCTTTCCTCTCTTTATTATTATTAATTTCCTTTAAATGGTGTTAATCGCTTTTAAAATAAAATCCCACGGAATTTGGCAGCGAGCTCCGGTTTGTGCTGGCGGTGGCAGTTGGGGTGATGTTTCCTTCCGTGGCAAGTCGCAGATGCAAAAAGGAAAATAACGGGGGAATTTAAAGGCAGGGATGTAGAGGCGAGGCGGCGTGTTCGGCTCTCGCACATCTCCCCGGCTCGACCGGTTTCTTGTTTTTTTCCCTACACAGAAAACCTGTGCGGGGATCCCTGTGCGTTCATCGGGGCAGCGAGAGACTCCCCAGAGCCGCTCCGGGGCATCGGTAGAGTGGATCGGAGATAAAATACACAGGCGCGGTTCAAGGCAGGGAGGAAGCAAAGGGGAGATCGGAGAAGTAAAGGTGTGCAGGAAGGGTTTGGGGGCTTTTTCAGCCTCACTGCCAAAGCTGCAGGCGATGCTATACGTGTGTGAGTCTGTGAGGAAGATGAGGATGAGGTGAGGAAGGTAGCGGCGGAGGGAGGCACCCCCGTGCCCCTGTTCCAGCGCGCTGCGGCTGTCGGGGTGAAGCCCTCTGCGGGACTCGGCCTGTCCGTCGGGGCGGTAATGACTCGGCCCGGCTTCGGGAGGGGGCCCCACCTCCGAGGTGCCCCTGTTCTGCCCGGCAGCTGCAGGCGGGCCGGGCCGCGCCGGGAGCCGCAGGGCCGTTCAGCATTTGGACAGCGGAGCGGGGCCGGGCCGGGCCGGGCCGGGGGTAATGGCGGGGAGCTGAGGGCAGGCGACGGCTGCAGCCCGTTCCCTGCTCGGTGTGGCGGGGATGAGGATGTCCTCGAGGGAACGGGGGTTCCAGGGGTGAACGGAGGAAGGGATCACATCCCGGTTCTCCACCCGGAAAACAGCTGCTCGGACAGGGAGGCAGAGCGGGGGTCCCGGCGTGGCCTAGGTGAGCGGAGGCCCCGGGGGAGAGGG